>PISX010014472.1:0-52900 GCA_004024625.1 Mellivora capensis
GGGCTGGATGCCAGGACCCCAAGATCATGGACCTGAGCTGAAAGCAGATGCTTAACTGACTGAGCCACTTGTGAATTAGTCTTGATGTATTTTCTTCTCAGACAGATTTCTTCTTCTTGTCATATATACTTGTACTCATTTTCCATACTGTCATTTTGTGGCTGTTTGGAGAAGGTAAAATAATTTTGATATTAAATAATTCAAAAGGGAGATAGTGTTCTAGAAATGATAGAGTGCAATTTAAGGGCACGTGTAAAGTATTTCATTATTTATTGTTTTGGATTATCTTTGTATCATAGGTAAATGGCTTTACTGGTCTGCTTTTTATAAAAAGATTATAGTAAGCTTTGAGTTTAGCCAGCATAATTACATAATTTTTATCCTTGGATTCTTTTTTTCCCTCATTTCCTGAATAATGTAGCAACTACCAACGGAACAGAGTTTCTGATGGAGGTAAGCCATTGTAGTCACTGGGTTCCAAATTCTGGGGACTGGAGGTCAGGGAGTCGTGATGTGGTCAGGAAGTTGGAGAGTGAGATTTCAGGAAGGTATATTTCCTTCTAGAGGGAGGGTGGAAATGTCAAAATCTATGCCTGAAGCAGTAAATGCAATTTATAAATACAACATGGTCAGGAGTCAGTTTGGTAGCTGATTTAGATGAATTCTGAGGGTTTACTCAAATGGTTTAATATTTAATTCTGTCTTTAATGATAGATCTATGACTAACAGTAACTGTCCAAACTGTAACTGTTCAGTTACTATTGTAGTATACAGATCACACTGTGACTTAGGGATGTGTAATAGCCATTTTATTATGTTCATGGATCCTGTGGATCACAGGAGAGATGGCTTGCTTCTACTTCACAATATCTGGATCCTCACCTGGAAAGACTCTAAGGCTAGGGATCTGACAGTTGAGGGCTGGAAACATCTTCACTCAAACGTCTAAGAATTGCTGACAAAGAACTCAGCTGTGGTTGTCTTCTGCAATATTTATATATGGTCTTTCCATGTGGCCTGGGCTTCTTGGAGCCTAGGAGCCTCAGAGTAGTCAGACATTTTACTTAGTGCTCCAAAGGCATGTGTTCAGGCTACCAAAGGAGAAGATACATCACCTTTTATGACCTTGCCTTGGAAGTCTTGAAGCATCACTTCTGCCATATTCTCTTGGTCACAACAGAGTTACAAGTCTGCCCAGATTCAAGGGGAGGGGGTTTAACTTCACCTCTTAATGGGTGGATGGGGTAGGTGGGGTGTTGGTGAGGTTCTAGAAGAACTTGTAGGACAGGTTATATTGTTGTGGCCATTTTTAAGAATGTAATATGCCACAGTGGACAAGGTGGTAATATACTGGTGCAGAGGGGTCACCTGAGTCTGTTTTAATAAGATCTGGGAATGGAGTAGTCCCGTTTACATAGGTTCTAAACAAGATGGGGTGAATGAGAGATGGGTGTAGCTAGAATGGTGTGTAAAAGTGGTAGGGTGTTACTGCACATTACAATATATTATCTGTGGACCTCTCTAAAACAAGCCATGCCTGTATTGTAAGGCATTTCTCAAACCTCATGCACACACTTGCACACCCTTTTTTCTCACCAAAAGCCTGTTATATATGAAGGTTGAGGGCAGCTCTAGGACAAGTATGTATATATATATATACTATATATACATATATAATATATATATTATTATTTTTTTAAATTTATTTGACAGAGAAATTACAAGTAGGCAGAGAGGAGGCAGGCAGAGAGAGAGGTGGAAGCAGGCTCCCTGCTGAACAGAGAGCCTGATGCGGGGCTCGATCCCAGGACCCTGAGATCATGACCTGAGCCGAAGGCAGAGGCTTAACCCACTGAGCCACCCAGGCGCCCTAGGACAAGTATATTTTTAAAACACTCCATAGATGATTGGGCTGTGCACCTCTTGTTAGGAACCATTAAACAATTTGGAGAGAAAGTGAGTTTATGAGTTTCCACTGTTGAATTTAGTACATATTATTGAGATGTTATCATTCCTTAATTTGCTTTGATGGTTTTATTTCCAGAGTTACAGAAATTTTTTGTGGTCAGATATCTTTCAGGCTTTAGAGAGCAAAAGACCTACTTGATTTTCTACAGAATATATTTATTTGTTGATTACCTAATTTGTGCTAGGTCCTCTGCTAGGTGCTGAGTTACTTAGAAGAGTAAAACAATTCTTGCCTTTGATGAACTTACATTCTTTTGTAGGGCACATCCATTGAAATGGATAATTTCAATATAAAGTGGTGTATTTAATAGAAATGGTAATTTAGGAAGTCTTTACTGAGCATGTTTTGTCCCTTCTTAAACTGAATTGGGATGTTAGATTTTTAGTAAACATCTCAGCTCCTCTCCCTGCCCCTCACCTTCTCTCTGGCCCACTTCTGATTATATTTTGGACCAGGTCAGATTTTATCTCTTCTTGTGAATTCTTTCTTGTCTTCCTCAGGCAGAATATGTACTTTTGGTTTGACACTAATGTTAATAGTAATTATTGATATATTCTGTAAGCTAGAGACTGTATAAGGCACTTACATGATTTATCAAATTTTATTTTTCCAACAGCCTTACAAAGTAGGTAATATTTCCCCTTTTCACAGGTGAAGTAATTGAGGCAAGAGTAGGTTAAACAACTTGGTTAAG
The DNA here is from genome assembly GCA_004024625.1 of Mellivora capensis. Taxonomy (NCBI): domain Eukaryota; kingdom Metazoa; phylum Chordata; class Mammalia; order Carnivora; family Mustelidae; genus Mellivora; species Mellivora capensis. Next base: position 2,664 of record PISX010014472.1, read on the forward strand.
ATCACTCCGATAATAAGCTGTAGAGTTGGGAGGGGAACTCAGATATGTCTGACTTTAAGACCTATGTTTTTCCCTACACTAACTATATTCGTTATTGCAGTAAAACAATTTTTTAAAAAGATTTTATTTATTTATTTTAGCAATGGAGAGAGAGAGAGCGTGTATCTGTACACATGGGGAAGGGGAGTGGAGGGGCAAAGGGGGAGAGAGAGGGAGACAAGCTGACTCTGAGCTGAGCGACTCAGCGTGGAGCCTGTCACGGGGCCTGATCTCATAACCCTGAGATCATGACCTTAGCTTAAACCAAGGGTTGAATGCTTAACGGACTGAGCCAATCAGGTGCCCTCATTTACCTATTCTAAGTGGTTATATGTATCTCAGTCACTTGTTCTTCTCTTCCCAACCCCTTCTCCATGCTCTGTTCCCCCTTACCCACTCAACAAAGTTAGATCCTAGAGAGCAGTGATAGTTTTATATTCATATTTGTCTTTTCATCATATTTTGGTAGTTTGGTAGTTTATAAAAACCTATGTTTGTTTAGTTAAATGTCTTTAATATGTATTTTCCCTGTCTGGGGATTTTCTGTCTCTGCACTCTTATTCATGAAGAGATTCTGTGATGGTTGGGCTATGTTATCTTTTTTCTTGGGTTTTGTTTGTTTGTTTGTTTGCTTGTTTTTGTATTTTGTTTTTGTTTTGGGGGAATCTTGCAGTTTTGCCAAAATTTTAGAAGGTATAACGACACATTAAATCCTCTGTAAGATCATTTGTTTCATGGCTAGCTGAAAGGAGTGAGGGAGGAGGAATGGAAAGGGGTTGGAAAGGAATGGTTACCTAGCTTGATGTGAGAGACTGAGTATATAGAGAGTACTGAGACTAGTAAGCACATAGAAGATATTTAAAAACGTAGGTGATATTACTACAATGATTGTGTTTGATTTAAAGTAGTGGGAGAATTGTTCTTTAGTTTGAGGGACATCTATTTTCCATTTTCTAGGATTAGATTTGGGGAACTATTATACCTTGAATATTAACATTGTTAACATTGTTGAGGTCTGATACCTGTGTGGGGTTGTTTGTCTTTGATTTTTTTTGGCCAGAAATTGCACTTTTCATCATAACCAGCTGTGTTTGTATAGTTCTGCTATTGGTCTCATACTCACTCCATTTCTGAGAGAAGTTCAGACATGGTGTCAGTGTTTCTTCTTTATGAATTTCAGATTACCATTTTTTAGAAGAGAATTCAAATTTTGAGTCCTGGCTACCAAGTTTGTATCTATTCATAATCACACATAGTTGGCCTGCTTTCTGTTGGAAATTAATGAAAAATGGCTGATTATTTTTATAATGTGACAAAGTCTAAACATGACCATTTGAGAAGATGATGTGTACTTACTAAGAAAGGATGTAAGATTTTAAATTTAACTTGTATTCACTTTAGCCTCAGTTATTGGCTTGTTGTTGCTGTGAATTAGTTTTCTTGACCCTAGTTAACCTCCAGAAGTTTGTTAGTTTTATGAAATTGATCCTTGAATGCCATTTTGAAATTGATTTCCAGTTTTACATAGATAGGTTTAGGATGGCTCATGTCAAGCCTCATAATGACTAACTTAATTTTACTTTCCTTATTGATTACATCTAATGGAAAAACTATCATTTAACCACTTTGATTCAAAAAAAAGTGAGGCCTTCATTCATTAATCTTAAAGGCTTACTCTGGAACACTATAAAATTGCAACATGCCACTAAGACATGCTCTAAAACATGGCTTTAAGCCATATGTGCAAATATTTAAGTAGAATAAGATGGACAAAAATCTTCTTGAATAAATTAAACCACACAGGCCCTCACTACCAAATTCTCTGAGGCAAATGAATGAAAGCGGTGAAAAGAACTTAAATCTTCTATCAGGTATATTCTTTGTCCCAGCAACAGTCTTTTTTTGTGGTATTTACAGACCATCTGCTTCAGATTTACGGGAGTGCTTGTGGCATGTTTGGATTCTTGGTCCTCATCTCTATAGTATCAGAATCTCAGAGTTTAGAATTTGGTGGAAATACATAACTTTATGAAGTTCCATAGATGATTCTTATTAAGGGTTGAGAACTACGTTGTAGGATGATTATAATTACTTTAATTCTAATAATTATTATTGATTTGTTTATTTGTGTAAGAGGTTTTTTTAAAAAATTTTTTTAAAAATATTATTTATTTGTTATATTTGACAGAGATCACAAGTGGGGGGGCAGCAGAGAGAGAGGAGGGAACCAGGCTCCCCGCTGAGCAGAAAGCCCCATGCAGGGCTCAATCCCAGAACTCTGGGATCATGACCTGAGCCGAAGGCAGAGGCTCAACCCACTGAGCCACCCAGGCGCCCCTGTGTAAGAGGTTTAAATGTGTAAGAGGTTAGCTGGTGACAGCTGTGTGTTCACTGACTGGAGCCAGCCTACCTGGGGTCAGACCCTGGCTCTTGTTACTTACTAATACTTACTTACTAACACTGTGACTTATGCAAATTCCTTATGCTTGTGCCTCTGTTTTCTTACTGTAAAATAGGCACAATAATAATAGGGTCTACCTCATAAAGTTGTGAAATAGTTAACATGTCAAGCACTTATTAAGTGCATAATAAACACAGTAAGAGAGCTTAAATTTTCTATTTACTTCAACTTTATTGAGGTATAGTTAACATATTCTTTTAAAGTATATAATTCAGCGATTTTTTAGGATATTTACAGAGTTGTGATTATTACCACAAATTGTAGAACATTTCCATCACTTCAGAAAGAAGTCCCTTGCCCATTTATAGTCACTTCCTATTCCCAGCCTGAAACAACTGTTACTCTACTTTCTATCTTTATAGACTTACCTATTCTGAACATGCCATATAAATGGAATAATACAGTTTGTTTTCCTTAGTGACTGGCTTCTTTCACTGAGCCTAATGCTTTTGAAGTTCATCCCTGTTATAGCATGTATCAGTAGTTGGTTCTTTTTATTCTGTTGTATGGATATGCCACATTTTGTTATTCATTCATCAATAGTTGGTCATTTGGGTTGTTTCCACTTTTTGACTATTGTTAAAAATGCTGATATGAACATTCATGTACAAGTCTTCCCATGGATATATGTTTTTTTTCATACTCTAATCCTGGGTGAATACCTAGGAGAATTGCTGAGTCATATGGTAATTCTGTGTTTAACATTTTGAGAAACTGCCAGACTTTTTATATTCCTCTCAGCAGTGTGTGAGTTCCAAATTCTCTACATCTTTTAAACACTTTTTATTTTCTGTCTTGTTGATGATAGCCATTCTGTGGGTATGAAGTAGTATCTCATTATTGTAATTTTGACTTATATTTGACTAATGATATTAGACTTACATTGACTAATGACTAATGATATTGAGTATGTTTTCATGTGCTTGTTGGTTATTCATAGATCTCCTTTGGAGGAAAGTCTGTTCAAATCCTATGCATATTAAAAATTGTGTTATTTGTCTTTAATTATTGAGTTGTAATAGTTTTTTCTGTATTCTGGGTATAAGATTTATGAGTCTTGGGGAATCTCAGCTGTTACCACTGTCATCACCATTATCATTGTCTTCCTAGATAGAAGTTTAGGTAGTGTTTGACCAGAAGGAGATAGATTCTCATTATTTTCTAGTTTTATTCAGGGCCTAACGTTGTGAGGGGGAACGTTCTGCCCTCTACTAGTTTTCTTGAATTTTCAATTTGTTTGCTTTCTATCTTCCACTTTCTTTTTTTTTTTTTTTTAAGATTTTATTTATTTATCTGACAGAGAGAGAGAGATCACAAGTAGGCGGAGAGGCAGGCAGAGAGAGAGAGGAGGAAGCAGGCTCCTTGCTGAGCAGAGAGCCCGATGTGGGGCTCGATCCCAGGACCCTGGGATCATGACCCGAGCCAAAGGCAGAGGCTTTAACCCACTGAGCCACCCAGGCGCCCCTATCTTCCACTTTCTGAGTGGCAGGTTATTAGAACTCATTTGCCTTGCATAGTAATTCTACTCTATCATGCATTCATGTACCCTCACTTTGGGTCATTTTAATTGTCCCTATAAAAGGGATCCCAGAGTGTCCCTGAGCCCCTTACACCATGTGAGAACTGAAGTCAGAAGTCAGAGACTTCACCAGAGCCTGACCCTGCTGCCATCCTGATCTCAGACTTCCAGCCTCCAGAACTGTGAGAAAGAAATTTCTGTTGTTTGTTAGCCACCCAGTCTGTGGTATTTTATTATTGCAGCCCAAATGAACTAACACAGTAGTCTTACCACCACGTGACAGAAAGCTTACCTGCCAGTGGTTTTTTTTTTTTTAAGATTTTTATTTATTTATTTGACAGAGATCACAAGTAGGCAGAGAGGTGGGCAGAGAGAGAGGGGGAAGCAGGCTCCTCGCTGAGCAGAGAGCCTGATGCGGGGCTCCATCCCAGGACCCTGAGATCATGACCTGAGCCGAAGGCAGAAGCTTTAACCCACTGAGCCACCCAGGCGCCCCCCTGCCAGTGTTTTTAAGTTTATGGAAGTGTCACCATGACATTACACTTCAGTTCTCCAACGTGAGCCATTTTCTGACATGAACATTGATATCAGACTATTGAGGTGATGGGAGAATGGTTTTAAACTCCGTTTGTGGGAAGAGTCACTTCCTGCTTATACATTCTGTGTAATATCTTTAAACATCCCCTATGAAACAGTAGCTCAGGGGGCATTGCTATTTAATACTTTCTTGGTCTGTATTTTCTTGGATACAGCGTTATCTTTGAATTTTACTATAGTCTGCAGGTTGAATTGCTTTAAATCTAACACATAGTTCTTAAAATTCTAGTTTTGATAAAGTCCCATGCCATCATATTGAAAGTCTAGACATCTTAGAAATCCATTTTAAATGAAAGCTTTATATCATAACTGCCTAAAACTTGATAGGTGTCTGTGTTGATATCATGGAGATCATCAACAGAATAATTATGTCAAACTAGTAAACTTATTTCCTTCTTTTCTCTTTATGTCTTGCAGTAACTTGCTCGTGTTTGTGAGCTGCCAAATGCTTTTGGAATATTTTGTTATCTCAGTAGTATTGCATTTATACCTTTGGCAGAAAGCCATCCAAATTTGGGGTTAGGTTATACATGTTTCTTACTCCATTTGTATAACACTGTGTAAGTAGTCTTAGGAAGCTGAAGAGATGACATCTATGAGCTTTTGGAATGTAGTTGCCTAAGGATACACTGGCTTTGACTTCATTAGTGCACAAATGATAGGGTTGTGTAGAGTTATTATAGCATTAATCAATTTGATGGATTGGAAATATGACAGTACTGAAGCAGCATGTAATATTAGTGCCTATTATTCTACAAATTATGTCTTCACCTACATTCATATGCCAGAAGAGTCATGTTGTGCATTAAGAATGCAGAACTTAAAAAACAACAGAGGGCACTTCTTTCCATGGCCCTTCTCTTGCCCTCTTAGATTAGATCATCAAGAAATAGACTTTGGAATTAGACTTATTAGGTCATAGCACTTTCATACTATAGAATACTCTGTATTGAATGGCATAGATAGATTATTTGCCCCTCAAATGACCAAATTTGATACTTGAAAGAATATTGCAGGTAAAATGTAGCATGTTTAGCATGTTTAGAGATGTAGGCCTATATATATGTGAATTTATGGGCCAATAGTTATTTCTCTATAATTTATAATGGACTAGTAGTTTGTTGTTGTTGTTGTTGTTATATTGTATTGGTTAGTAAAACTTAAAAATAGTGGGTACCTTAAAGATAATTAAATGAGAAGCAAATATGCATTTTGGGGGGCTGTGGGTAATATTTTACCCTGTGTGCATTTCTAATACTAATTTATTTATTTATGCTTTCATTGATTTTATCTTATAGCTTTCAAAAGTCAAATTTTTAATTTAAAAAATTTTTTAATTTTAATTTTTAAAAATTTTATTCATTTTATTTTAAAAAAAGATTTACCCATTTATTTGAGAGAGAGAGAGAAATAGAGTGTGTGTGTGTACACGCATCAGTAGGGGGAACGATAGGGGGAGAGAACCTTCCAGCAGACTCCCTGTTGAATGCAGAGACCCACATGGGGCTCCATCTCATGATCCATGAGATCATGATCTGAGCCCAAACCAAGAGTCAGACACTTAACCGAATGAGCCATCCAGGCACCCCCCTCTCTTTTTTAGCTTTTTTCTTCTCCAACTTAGACAGGAGTGGAGAAAAATGTCTTCGAAAATTTAAAAACACTCATTTGGATGAAAAAACTCCTGTTCCACTGAAGACTGAAAATTTAGGAGGCGTCTCCTTTGCTTCTGGTAAAAAGACACTAAATGTAAAATAACCATGGCAATTTTGCCTTTGCAGAATTGGAAAATAGGTAAAAGGCTAAGTAGGTAAGACAACAGAGTTTGTCAGATAGAAACTTAGCTATGAAGTGCTCTGAGCTTTATTTCTAGATGTTCTTTTATTTATATCTATAAAATAGGATTTTTTAAAATAAAAATAATAAAAAGTTTCATGGGTCTTTTGCTAAGGAATGAGAAGTCATTCTCATTTGAGATAATGGATTAATGTGTGTCACTAAGTACCTTAGAGTAAGTTATGGTTGTGTTATGAAAATGATATAGTAGTTTCTTATTATGAGTTTCTGAAAGGTGGGTAGTTTTACTTTGAAATTCTTGAAATAAAGTTATTAGCTTTAAATGATACTTAAACAAAAAATTAAATCTAACTTAATTTGTATTTCATATTTTAGCATATATTACTGTAAATGCCACATTCAGTTTGGAGCAGTTGGGAAGCCAAGATTAATTAATTATGGTCCTGAGATTTATTAATCTCAGGACCATAGGATTTTTCACATTCTAAGGACTTATTGTTTAGAAAGAGAGATAAGATATTGACATAATAATAGAATAGAGTAGAAAGTAATATATGATATAAGACAAGTACAAACTGCTATGGACAGTATAGATAAAAAAGAAATTAGATTTGTTCAGTTCAAAAGCCTTCTTGATGTAGGTGGCATTTAACCTTGGTGTTGAAAAAGGTATAGGATTTGGGTATGTGGTGGTGCCTGGACTATTCTGGACAGACGGGAAGAAGTTCAGCAAAGTCACAAAGGTGAGAAAGTATGAAGTATGTAGGGGAAATTTTAGGTAGGATAGGAGGGTCTTGTTGTATTCCCCCTCCCCCATTAATTTGTGTGTGTTCTTTCCAACCTTTTCTCATCGTCAAAAAAAATGATTTCACTAGAATAGAGGAGGACTCATCTTTGTTTAAGGGTGTGTGAATGGCTGGGTTCCCTGCTAAAATGTCAGATAAGTAGTTATTTAATTAGAGCAGTGTTTTTCAAAGTGGAGTAGGGTGTGTATCCCCTGTGTTACATAAGACAGTCCTTTGAAGTACAAGAAGGAAGTCCTAGACCTTGGACTTCAATTTGTTTTTTTAACTTTTTTGTTTTTTAAGATTTTATTTATTTGACAGAGATATCACAGGTAGGCAGAGAGGCAGGCAGGGGGACAGGGGGAAGTAGGCTCCCCGCCAAGCAGAGAGCCCAATGCAGGGCTCAATCCCAGGACTCTGAGATCATGACCTGAGCTTAAGGCAGAGGCTCAGCCCACTGAGCCACCCGGGCACCCCTATTTTCTTTTTTAATGTATGCTTTATAATGTGCATGATTTGTTAGCTTAGAGGTATTGACCATATGATATCTAAATCTATCTGGGCCTGAAAGCCCAGATGTTTTACTGATGGGGATGTTAGATTTTAAAAAGTGATGGTGTCTGGGTTAGAATTGTAGGCTGTGGAAAGGGGAGTACTGAGATGACATGTCAGATAAGTCAAGGCCTGGGGTTAGTCTTAGGAGGGCTGCAACAGTAATATCAAGTAGGAACTGTACATTTGGTAGGAAGCAAAGAAACACATTTCTAGGTTTAGGGTCAGTGAAGGGGTAAATTTATGGAATTAGATTCTGCCAACTCTTTAGGCAGCTGTTTGATATTTTTATATTTGTGTTATTGGTTGTAGTGTTTAAGTTTTCCTGGTCAAGTTTCCCTTTTTTGGCCGTGTTGTATAATTTCCTTATCTTCTCTACTGCATTCTAAGCCTAAACAGTACAGAGTAATAACGGTACTAATAGTGGTAATAATAAAAACATTTATTCAGTCAACATTTACTGATTAGGTACTAATTCTAGGGATGAAGTGGTAAGCAAAGATCAGAACTGAACACTGGATTCATGTTGTTTATGTTCTTTAGGGGAGATAAACAATCAGCTAGTCCTCAAATCCATGTAAAACTTGTCTGTGATAAGTGGTACAAAGGACAGTGCATGCTGTCAAGCTTGTGAAGAGAGTGTTTGAACTATACAGGGAGGGTCAATAAGGCTTTCCTGAGGACAGGACCGGTTACAGAATGTGTAGGGTCTGGTGCAGAATGATGACATGAGGCCCCTTGTTCTAAAGAATTCCAAGACTAATGGCAGAACATGGAACTGAGTGTGGAGCCCTTCTAAGCACTGGCCCTGTGCAGTTAGTTGCTCAGGTAGCATGTCCGGGGAGCCAGCCCAACTTCTCAGCATGTTTGAGCTGAGACACTGCAGGGGTGGGAGAGCTCTAGGTCAGAGGATACAGCACAAATGAATCTCTGGGGCAGAAAGGAACACGGTGCATCGAGAAACTGACTGAAGGCTTGTGTGACTGGAGTGTAGAAGTAGGTGGAGGGGAGTTATGAGGCCAGAAGGCCAGAGAGGTAGAGAGGGAGGGGTGTAAGGCCAAGTTGAGGAATCTGATCTTTATTACAAGAGCCACGCCAACTGTTGATGTGTGGGAAGCATAAAATTTACTTTTGATGTGCTAATAATACCAGTATCTTGCACCTTGACGGACATTACACAGTGGTTTCTCTCGGTCCCCAATCCTACCAAACTTTTTTTACAGAAAATTTGAGTTTCACCTTCTATATGTATTCCAAGGCCAGTCTTTCCCAAAGGCAAGTTTAAAAAGGCACTTCATACTGGAAGTGTTTTTGGTGGTAGAAATTGAAAATAGCATAGATGAGTCCTGAAATTTTATTCACTATTGAATTAGTTTATGGTCTAAAAAATTTTAGGTCAGTGGAAGTAAAACTAGCAAGGGATAAAAAATATTTTATTATTGTTTAAGATGTTTCTTTTGAAATGCTACAGATTTTTAAGGTCTGTTGTTAACACTATAATTACAAGTTCTTAATCTCTCTCTCTTTTTCCCATGGCAGGAGCAAGGGGTGGGTATTGACTTGCCTAACCTTGGGAAAGAGGAATAGGGAAGCAGTTGCATTTTTGGACTTTGTCTTTCCCGTAATAGTGTTCTTAGTAAAGAAAACTTCAGTTAATATTATCCAAACCAAGAAATAGAAACAGAAATGTTCTTTGTCATGTGTGGATAATAGTGTTCATGATTCATGGATTTACTTATGAAGGCAGTTAATAGAGTTCATTTCCTAGAAAGATACTTGCATGGTTGGTTTGTAGATCCATTGCCATGCCACACAACTTAGGATTTTCACTTTTGGCACCCTACTGAATAACACTCCAGCTATTTCTTCTCCCATGTCATATTTAAAATGTAATTATTTGAGCTGGTTCATGTAGGGGATGCACTTAAATCAGTGATGTTTGTATACTTTGAGCTGCTCATGGGTGAGATAGGTAGTTGATCATTCTTTGCATACTCTACCTTTCTTGCCTCCTGGTCCATGGATACACTGGCAGGCCATGCTGCTAAACTGATATATATCTATATATATTTGTATATACATACATAGTTGTATCAACCCAGTTCCTTCTCTTTTTAAATGATAGGTTCTATTTGTGAAGATAACCTCAGATGTTTTGGCAGAGTTACTTTTCGAGAATTTATTTTTGACAGTAATTTCTGAGTTGAATATATTTTGTATTCTGGATCAAGGAAAACAACCCCCTCCCACCTAGTTTCCATCTTTAGATTCTATTAATAACAGAAATTTTAGTATTTGTAGGCAACTTCTCTTTTTGTGATCAGGTAGTAGGTCTCAAGTTTTCTTTATTTTCACATATGTCTGTTGTAATAGGTCTGGAGAATCCATGGTGGTGATAATAAGTTAACTTTTCCATGGAACACATAAATTGCTGCTCATATGAAACTCTGCGATATTGCTGAGTAGTAAAGTAGCTTCTGATTAATCAGAGAATACTTAAAGTGAGCAGATGCTTAATGCTAAGTGTATGTTATTCATTGTTTTTAAAACTTGTAATCCATGTCTAGTACATACAAGACCTAGCTAACCGAAGTTAAAATTACTACAGTATTTAATTAGAACACCCCATTGCTTTAACAAAGTTAATAATACTAGGTTCAGTAAAACTTAAATTAGCCAGAATATTTAGGGAACACAGTGGTAGGTTTAATCAAATATCCCCCATCTTTCTACACACAATTAACATATGCAAAACATGCTACAGGGTAGCATACATAGATGGGACACATCTGTGCCTGCAAGAAACTTAGTTTCAGTATCTTTGAAATTTTTGTTGATTTTATTCTTATGCTTTATTGCTTTAATTAGATTTAGATGCATATAATTGAATCTTTTTAAAATTAATTGAATCTTCAATGATGTAGGATTTTACAACAAATGAAACTCATTGTATTGTTTCTCATATAGATGTAAACATTGTAGGTGTGCTGACCATACAGTTTAGCCTAAAAGGTTATTTTTTAGTAATTTGCTGATGTCAGCTTGTTTTTGTTTCCTTGACTTTTATTTTAAACAACTATGTTACACAGGTTAACTGGGTTCTTAGTAAAATTCTGCTTTGTTAAAAGTTTACAGTATCATATAGTAAATATTTAGTTTCATTGCCTTTTTGGTATATGAGTTGAAACTCAGTAGTTTTTGTTTATATATACAATATTCTGAGCAATAGCTTACAAAACTATGTATGGTGCATTATTTGCTCGAGGTTTTCATGGTATCCCTAAATACAAGTCTAATTTTGTGTAGCCCAAACCAAATGAAAAGTAGCATTTATAATTTATAATAATATGATTTTGTTCCTTTTCATTCTGAAGTATGAGTTAAAGCAAATTAAAGGGTTCCTCCCCCGCACTCCCTGGACTGTTCAGTGCATCTCAATGAGAGGTCAAGGGTTATGGTCAAGCCTGGCTCGAGGCCTAAAATTAGTTTTACTAGCTTTATTTCACATTGTAGGTACTTACTGCTTCATTGTGCTCTTTGACTTTGTTTTTGTGGAGTGGTGGTGGTGGGTTCAAGGTAACGGAATGTTCTATAAAACAACACAGTTCTTCTGTATGTTTAAATACTACCAGCTTATAAAGAAAGATGCATAGCCTGAAAGAGATATATTTGATTCTTTCATATAGTGTTACTTGTTTGAAAGTTTACTTTGTTAAAGTTTATAGTAAAATACTGTTTCACTTTTTTTTGATAGTGAATCAAATCAGTATCTCATTTTTTTTAAAGATTGATTTATTTATTTAAGTAATCTCTGCACCAGAGTGGGGCTTGAACTCACAACCCCGAGATCAGGAGTCACATGGTCTCCTGACTGAACCAGCCAGGCACCCCCAAATTAAGTATCTTATAAGTAACATTTTGGAGTGTCTGTGTTTGGAGGCTAAAGGAATAGTAGCATATAGGCTGTTTTAGTTTTTAAATTTTCACTTTTGATTGGACAGGATGTCTTCCACCTCTTCTCTGTTGAAATTACAACAGCAGCACAACTCCCTACCATATAATAAACCAAACATGCATTTAAAAGAAGTTATCTAACCTACTTATACAGGATACCATACAACCTAAGGTAGTATGATTGGTTGCCATATTTAAAGTAACCTTGGGAATTGACTTTAATTAAATGCTTTAGGCAAATCTTTGTGCTTATTAATTGGGTTATTGATACATTTTTGCTTTATGTACCTAATTATCACTGCTTTGTTTCCACAGCTGCAGAGCCTTGGCCTGAAAATGCTACCTTGTATCAGCAACTGAAAGGTAGGTACTTGTTCACAATTAAAAATGGCTCATATTAAAAAAAAAATGGCTCATATAAAAATATATCTAGTGGTGCTTGGGTGGCTCAGTCCATTAAGCATCTGCCTTCAGCTCAGGTCATGGATCTCAGGGTCCTGGGATGGAGCCCAGCATTAGGCTTCCTTGCTTAGTAGCAAGTTTGCTTGCTTCTCCCTCTCCCTCTGTGCCCCCACCCCTGCCTTGTGCTCTCTGTTGCAAATATATAAATATATAAATAAAATCTTTTTAAAAAAACAAAAAAAAATATTGTTACCAAAAAAACCACAACCCCTCAACATCATTTACTTCTGAGAGAACATAAAGAAGGGATTCTCTTGTGCAATTTGTCTAGGAGATTTTGCCTAAACTTGAATCTGCTAGTGTAGACCAACTATTCATGGCCTATAAGGTCCTTAGTTTATTATTGACTCATTATATTGGCTGCTGTAGGCAGTGTAAAATGATGTGGCTGCAGGAGCAGTTGGCAGATTTACTGCACCAGTAGCTGACACAGCAGATTTTTGAAGTCCTGTGGTAAAGTGGGCTCTCAGTGAAAAAGAAACTGTTAAAATGTATAGGCTAGGATGGTTCAGGCTCCCTCTAGCAGCTCTTCATATATCATCAGATCACATTATGGACCCCATTTGGGGCTCAGCAGCCTGCTGCAGTTGTCAGAAGACTGCAAAGTAATGAAGACTAATAGGCAGCAGCCCTAGTCTTCTAAGCATGGAATTTTTATTGCAGCAAACTTGTCATCTTTCTTTTGTGTGACAGACCTAGACACACTGTGCAATATTAACTGCAAGCTGGTTTTATATTATTTTGAATGCTTTTAACTAGAGGGGTTTGAGCACATACTATTTTACTTAATTTTAATGAAAAGAAGAAGAATATTTCTTGAAAAGTTGAAAAATGAATTTGTTTTTAAGTGAGTGATTTTAATTAAATATTGTTGATAAAATACAAAAAATGATCAAATAGTTTTAGAGGAAATAGTCTGTGTTATGTACATATTGTGATAATTTAATCAAAAATTATGATTACCCAATTGTATTGATATAGAACTTCATAGTTCCTGTGGTGAAAATCTATACCTTTTATTTTTAAAAATAGGAATAGTGTTTTAAAATAAAAATATTTACAAGTATATTTTGCTTGTTTAGCAGTCTCACTTTTGACTCAGACTTTTCATTGTATTTCCCCAGGGGAGCAAATTTTGCTTTCTGACAATGCAGCTTCTCTTGCTGTGCAGGTAAATATGCAAATAATGTAATAATTTTCACTTTGAGTTACAACTATTTTTTTCTCTCTGGGCAGTCTGCGATGTTATATATTTATGATCTTTCTGTGTGATTTACCATTACCAATATAACATCTTTTCTGTGAAGTGTGATTTTATTATGTAATATTTTCAGTTATTGTCAGTATATAAAATAAAAGTCTTCATTCTTTTTTTTAAATCACTTAATATGCTAAATTATTCTCTTAATAGTTTAGCTTTTGGCTAGATATGATGGTATTGACTATTTGTGGTGATACGTACATCTATAGACACAGTTATTAACTTATTTGTAAAGATTTTTTTACCACATATTTTTAAGCATCATTCTTTCACTGTGCTCATTCTAGTCTAATCCATTTGTTAATCTTAAAGCAGACATTCTCTTCTCTAGCTGTTTCTTATATATTTATTGATTACATTAGTGTCTCTTATTCCCAAACCACTTATTGAATGCAATAGCTCTTCACATTGTATATCACAGTTGTATAATCCAAAAAACGGTTAGTGGTCCTGTAAAACTTTAAACTGCACCACAGGAAGAATAGAATACTTGGGGATTATTTGCTTTAAAAGCTAAAAAACACTGTATATTAACTAACTGGAATTAAATTAAAAACCTAAAAAAAAAAATAAACCAAGCCCTTACAGATACTGCTTACAGGGCTCTGTATAACCTTCACTGATTCTATTTCCCTCTCTCTTCTCTTTCATTATCCTGAATTTGCTTATCATATGATGGGAGTACAGATAACTTATGCATACAAAAAAAAAGAGAACAAAAATAACTAGTATTATAGATTGCTTTTTTAATTCATGTAAATATAACAAATTGTATGTGTTGTTTGATTGCTTTTTTGGTACTTGACTTTGTTTTTTATATTTTTCCATATTGATAGATACACCTCTGATTTACTCATTTTTATTGATGTGTGTTATCCCACTGTATGAATACACCACAATTTACTAAAGAAAAAGGGAGAGAAATGCCTATGAAGATTATAGAATTAAAGTTATTCAAACGTTTTGCATATGTAGCTGTTATTTATTTAGTTAGCTTACATAGTTTGAATCACAAAGAGGATTTTATTGTGCAGCACTAAAAGATAACTTAAAAGAGAAACTAAGACATGTGACATTTTTGGAGATGGGATGATGAGCTTCTGGAGGACAGAAAGAAAGGCAAGAGAAAAGCCTGTGAGCCTTTGCTATGTTCTAGGCATGATGTTAAGCACTTGGTCATCTCACATTTTTTATTCAACTTGGTATTCTCTGCATTTGGTTACTATGTCTGATAGCATGTCATTGGTATATCTTTGCTTTCATTAAGACAGGGAAAGAAGGAAAAGATGGAAAGAAGAAATGTATTTGGACAATAATTTATTCATATGAGTATCTTTCTTTTGGATTTATTTTAAAGATGTTATTTACTTATTTATTTGTCAGAGAGAGAGAGAGCACAAGCAGGCAGAGGCAGAGAGAGAAGCAGGCTTCCCACTGAGCAAGGAGCTGGATGTGGGACTTGATCCCAGGACCCTGGGATCATGACCTGAAAGCCAGGATAGTGGCTTAACTGACTGAACCACCCAGGCATCCCGTCTTTGGGATTTATTTTAAATCTTTTTACCAAAAATGTAAATTACATATATTTTATTTATTTACCTTTGTTTTATCTTCATTTTTTAAAAGATTTTATGTATTTATTTAAGAGAATGAGAGGGAGAAGCAGACTCTTACTGAGCAGAGAGCCTGATGGGATTTGATTGATCCTAGGACCCTAACTAAGATCATGACCTGAGCTGAAGGCAGATGCTTAACCAGCTGAGCCACCCAGTCACCACCTCCCCCCATTTTATCTTTAGATACTGCTATTACAACTTGCATATTTTTTTTCTTACATTATCTTTTGAGAAGCAGAAATTCTCAGTTGATTTTATGCAATAAATGTGGACTTTATACTGCTATTAATCTTTTTTTTTCTTTTTTTGGTGAGGGTGATTTTAAATTTAGCTTTCAGATACTAATAACAAACTGCATAGCATATCAGGTGTACTAGGTAAATGTTTGTTGAGTGAAAGATTTATAAGTGTGGTAAAAGCAATTTCTCCTGATAATGCACAAGCAAATTATTTGCTGTGTATAAAATAGTATTTTTCAGTGTTTATCTTTGAAAAAAATAACTTCATAGCACAGTGAATATGTTCATTGAAGCACTAATTCTTAACCCTTTTTAAATTGCCATTTTGGGGATAACTCTTTCAGGACCTCATGAAAACTGTAAACCCTTTCTCCAGAAAACATTCCAGCGCACACACATGAAATAGACACATACCTCAGCTATTCTGCATATGGTTTCAGGGGGTTTACTGATCTCCTTGCTGAAGCTGTTTGGGGATCCCCTGTGAAAAATTATTGAAGTCATTTTCACCAATTAAAAGGTATTTTGAGAAGGAATAGAACAGTGGTTCTTAACTGAAGGAGATTTCTACCCGACAGAAGACATTTGACAGTGTTTAGACATTTCTGGTTGTCATAACTTTTGGAGAGGGTGCTGTTGGCATCTACGGGGTAAACGCCAGGGATGCTGTTAAACAGCTTTCAGCACACAGGATGGTCCCTCCACAACAAATTACCCAGCCCCAAAGGTAAATAGTGTCAATGTTGAGAAGCCCTGGAATGAACTAGTTTTTAGTATAAACTAAGATATCAGTATGTTACCATTAAAATAATAATAATAATGATGATGATGATATGATGTTTTAAGTAATCTGGGGAAGGGAAGAAAAAAGAAACCTTAGTGTACACTTTATTTAGCAACTCTGTTTTTATGGTTCCTATTAATTTACTTTCTCTCCATGGCTTCTCAAAATATAGTTGTAGTTAATAGTAAAACCAGAAAAAAAGAGAACCTTTTAAAATGCAGAATTTGCTTAACCATTTCAGTTTTTTTTGTTATCCTACATATGTCACTTAGATGATAAATTAACCAGCATATATTAAAAATTCTTAGTTTTCTTCAATATTCTTTGACTTGACAGCTGATAGTAGCCATGACTATAAATGTGACTTTTCTAGATATCTGATGTAAACTTTATGGAGTAATTTTCTTCTATATAGTGGACCAGTATCCGTTTAGAAGAATCAGTTAAATGTGTAAAATTGATCAAAACAATGTGACAGGTATCCATAAACTGGATATTTTCTAGAAGATACCAGATATCAGGCATCAGATATTTTAATAGTCTGCCAGTTAAGCCATCAGGAAATTTAAATTTTACCTACAGCATAGACTTGGCATTTATTATAGTCCTGGAACTAAGTGGTTAGATCTTTTTTGATTAAAAGAACCCTTATGATTTCAATTTAAAAGAAAATAAATTTTTTTCCCATGGCTGTTATTTCCTCTTAGGCTTGCTTTTCCTCCTCATCCACAAAGTACTGGTATTAACCAGAAGTGTTTGGTCGTATAACAGTCCTGTATGTTGAATAGAGTGAAGTATTAGTGTAGCATGTTCCTCTGGTTCTCATGAGCAGTGTGTGTGCGTGTGTGTAGTGGTATGTGCATACATGTATAAGAGCAGTCTTTGTGTGTGTGTAATTGGGAAAAGAACTTTGATAATCTCTGTTACTGAACAGGCAAATCCACAGAGAGAGAAAGTGTGTTAGTGGTTGCCAGGAGCTGAGGAGAGGTAGAAATAGGAAGTGAGAGGTATTGGGAATAATATAATGGGTACAGGGTTTCTTTTTGAGGTGATGAATATGTTCTAAAATTAGACAATGGTGATAGTTGCACAATTTTATAAATATACTAAAAATTGAATTAGACACTTAAATAAAAGGATGGATTGTATGGTGTATAAATTATATATCTATAAATCAGTTTTTTTTAAAAGATTTTATTTATTTATTTGACAGAGAGATCACAAGCAAGCAGAGAGGCAGGCAGAGAGAGAGAAGGAAGCAGGTTCCCTGCTGAGCAGAGAGCCCAATGCGGGGCTCCATCTTAGGACCCTGAGATCATGACCTGAGCCGAAGGCAGAGGCTTAACCCACTGAGCCACCCAGGCGCCCCTCAGTTATTCTTTTTAATTAAAAAAATAATAATTCTCTGTTACTACTCTCACCTTCTAAACCTGAACTATTGTCCAATACATATATAATGTATATAATGTTGGCCACATACGTAGTTAAAAATTTTGGGGGCAGCTGGGTGGCTCAGTGGGTTAAGCTTCTGCCTTCAGCTCAGGTCATGACCTCAGGGTCCTGGGATCGAGCCCCGCATCAGGCTCTCTGCTCAGCCTGCTTCCCCCTCTCTGCCTGCTGCTCTGTCTACTTGTGATCTCTCTCTCTGTCAAATAAATACATAAAATTAAAAAAAATGTTTGTAATAGTCCTATTAAAAAATGTAAGAAGAAACCGATGAAATGAATTTTAATCATGTTTTATTTAACCCATTGTATCCAAATGTTATTTTAACATGTGATCAGTACAAAATTGATTAATGAGATGTTTTACTTTTTTTATATTAAGTTCAAAATATGTGTATTTTACACTTAGAGCACATCTTAATTTGTACTAGCCACATTTCAGGTGCTCAGGAGCCACATGTAGCTACTTGTATTGAACAGCACATGTCTAGAAATATAGTATGAGCCAATACATATGAACTCCCCTGCAATTTTTCTGAGTAAAATGTCTTATTTTCTTCAAGAAGTTTATGACTTTACTGATTTGATATATGCTGTCTTTTATAGCAGCTTCCACAAATGAAATGGGAGTTGGTCTCTTCCAAATACAGCATACCGTAAACATTACTCTTTGGTGTTCCTCTGTAAAATGGAGATATAAAGAAGCTATTTTATTGGATGTCATGAGGATTGGATGTGTTAATATATATAAAGTACTTAAAAAAGTACTTGGCACAATGTAAATATGCAATGAATGTTGGTTATTATTTCCTTCTCATTCATTGACAGAAGTGTGTCTAATTAGTGTCAGCAGGAGGAATGGAAGCTTGCAGGCTTTATAATGCCTAAACACCTGGGAGTAATTAAAATAAATGTTAGGTTTAAGAATTTTTTTGGAGGGGTGCCTGGGTGGTTCAGTCACTTAAGCATCCAACTCTTGGTTTTGGCCCAGGTCATGATCTTGGGGTCCTGGCATGGAGCCCTGTGTCAGGCTCTGCACTCAGTGCCCAAGTCTGCTTGTCTCTCTCCCTCCCCCTCTGCTCCTCCCCCAACTTGTGTCCTCTCTCAAATGAATAAATAAAATCATAAAAAAAAGAATTTGGGGGGAGGGACATATTTGAATTTGTGTGAACATTATTAATTTTTGTAATCGTTCACGCCATACCTAAAAAATGTCAATATTGAATGCTTTAATTCAAAGTATTTTTTTAAAAAAATTCTTAATAGGATTTATTTTAAAAGTGAGTTTTTTATTGAAGACTTTTATTTAAGGCATTCTACTGAGAGCTTTTATATGAAGTATCTCATTTAATCCTTACCATAACCCTGGTGTAAGGGACTATTATGAACCTCATTTTAGAGATGTGGGAACCGGAACTGAGCTTTGCCTAAGGTCATAGAGCCCACAGACTGTGGAGGTAAACAGACAATAATGATTGAGTACCTATCATGTGCTCATTACTATGCTAAGCACTTTATTCTTATTAACTCATTTAATCCTTAAAACAACTTGAAGTTTAGGTGCTATTATAATCCACATTCTGCAGGTAGTGTTAGTAAGAACAGCAATAATAACTGAAACTAAAATGTACACAGCACTTACTCCATGTGTCAGGTCTTGTTAAATGTACCTTACATGTCATAGATAATTTTCACACACAGCAACTCTAGGAGGTGGGTAGTAGTAGTAGTCCCATTTTACAAAGTAGCAAGTTAAAGTGGAGAGGTTCTCAAACTTACGTGGATGTACTTGGCACAGCTGGAATGCAAACCCAGGGAGTCTAGAGTCAAGAATTCATGCTTATAACACTTGTTGCATATCACTTCAGTCCAGGGACACAGATCTTTGAATTTTTATTAAAAAATAAGTGGACATTTAAATTCAAAAATCATTTCTGACATTTCCTAGCAAGTTGTATCTTCAAATTTATAGATTACTTTAAGATGTGAAAGATAAATGTGTCTCAGCTTTTGGATCTCTGAAATGTGATAAAGGCAGTCTTACCTAAGTTTTCAGTTATTGTGAAGCTCAAGTTAGATAATAAATGAGAAATTCTTTTGAAAAAAGTGAAAGCAATAGAAATAGCATTAGAAGTATATACAAGATGATGTTGAATGCTGAATTAGTGCCTATATACATATTTTATGAATGCACATAATAAAATTGTTACTTTCTAGTAAGTTTTAGAAAGGATGTTGTTTATTATAGGAAGCCAACTTACAAAGAAACCTGTTTTCCTTTTTTGTATGGCTTAGTCTTTTGCAAAAGTTTGAATTTACTTTTAGAAAGTGTCTTGAACTGATGATAATTATTAGAATGCTGCATACAAGAGAATGCTACCTCTTACTTACTCAGTTTTTATACTCACTTCCAGTAAGAATAACATTTAAGCTCAGATTAAGGGAAATATCATTATTCTACTTAATATTCTCATTTTCCCCTTCTCGTGAATGAATACTCTGTTTTTAAAAATGAAAGGGCAGACAACAAAAAAACTGTCTTTTTCTGTTGAATATGTTGTATCATCTTAAAAAGTCAGCATTAAAAAAAAAATCTTTTTAAGATTTTATTTTTTTATTTGACAGACAGAGATCACAAGTAGGCAGAGAAGCAGAGAGAGAGGAGGAAGCAGGCTCCCTGCTGAGCAGAGAGCCCTATGCGAGGCTCGATCCCAGGACCCTGGGATCATGACCTGAGCTGAAGGCAGAGGCTTTAACCCACTGAGCTACCCAGGCGCCCCCCAAAAGTCAGCATTTTTATAAGCCCTATTAATTCTGGGCCATGAACACTTACATGTCACATCTGCTGATAAATTATTAGCTGACCCTTGCTTTTTTCCTTTTAGCAAATGATGCTTTTTAAGGAGATGTATTAATTAGCAGTTAAATGATAATATTCTCCTGTAGTGATTAGGAAGAGCAGGAGAGAGGAGGAACTCTCCTTCGGACTGTGAGTCACTTGTGCCACTGGAGAAATAACAGTGCTTATGAAAATACATCCGCTGTAAATATGTCTTGTCATTGAGGTGGCTGCTGTGGGCAGCTTACCTTGAGAATTGTAGAGGAAATGATTTTGAATTTTCAGTTTGGTTGGATACCTTTTTTTCTTTAAACAAGTTATTCATGGGTGTCTGCAGTTTTGTTTTTTTTTTAAGATTTTATTTATTTGACAGACAGAGATCACAAGGAGGCAGAGAGGCAGGCAGAGAGAGAGGAGGAAGCAGGCTCCCCGCGGAGCAGAGAGCCCGATGTGGGGCTCGATCCCAGGACCCTGGGATCATGACCTGAGCCGAAGGCAGAGGCTTTAACCCACTGAGCCACCCAGGAGCCCTGCAGTCTTTTTTTTAAGTGTCTGTTCAAACCTGATAAAAATCCAAGTAGGATGCCACCAGTGTGTATGTCTTAATAGAGAATTAAGAGAATACTCTTTTATGAAAAAAATTTTTTTAAATTGACGTAGCTTTAAGTTTCATAAACTGTAAAAGTTTTTTGAGGTTTTTTTCATCCCTTCACTTTGATCATCCTCTGCAAAATGAGGCTTCTGTATATACTTTCAGGAATAGAAGAAGGAAAGGAGCGTTTAGAGGTAGAGAAATTTAGGGAATATTTATTACATAGGAGACTTATAAAATCTTTTCAGTATTTTAGTAAAATGAGAGAAATGGAGGCTATAGGATGTTTTCTTGATATCACTGAATTTAAAGTCTTCAGATTGACTGTCTTCTATCACCTTTTGTATGCCAGCAGTATTAAAGTATTTTTGTGATTTATGCTTATAAAACTTGGAAGGATTTAAATACTTAGAAGATGATCTTCAGAAAAGATAATTTAAATTGAGATAATTAAAATTGAACTTAAATTGCAAACAATTTAACAGATTAAAAACATTTTCAGTATCAATATTAATTCCTCAACATAAATGGTGTGGTATATACAAAACATTTAAATTTGTGTTACAGGATTTGTGAAAATGAAGCATATTCAAAATAGAATTCGGTGGCTATTAGAGTTGTCATTTTTAGTGAATAGTGAAATAAGATGGTTTTGGAGGGTAATGGTTTGCTAACATAAGTATCTAGTTAACATAGCAAAAATACATTTTGCTGCAGTCAGGAGAGATTTCAAGTTAGAATATCAACCATATACTTTTCTGCTTAAAAAGTAAATAGTGAGCAGGATTTTAAAATTTGTTGCTGTTAAACAGAACAATGAAGACATAGCAGTAGGATGAAAAAATGACAGTCTATTTTTTATACAGAAAAGGGCTAGAATTCTTCATTATTAGATATACAGTATCAACATAATCGATCTAGCAGCATTATATTTGAGCTGAAAATACACTTAAATTTGAGGCCATACACTAGCCTGTGTGAACAAAACATCTTTCATATAGTTCTAAGATGAAATTACCCTTGAATGAATAGCATCTTCATTTATCTTCAAACCTCTTCTGTGCTCTTAGTGTATCTACTCTTTCAACATTCCACAACAAGAATTACATTACACCATTATACGAGAGTACTTCTGCAGTGTGAAATAGATTGGTTTGGAAAATGAACCTGGCTTTGCTATAAATTACATTCTCAGGTACAAAGGAATTTGTTATTTTGTTTAAAATAGTCACAAATATAATTAAGGTCTTAATTTATGTTAAACTACAAATATGGCTATTACTTTAACTGGATTAGGAACTTAATCTGTCACTTCAGGAATGATACCTAACACTTTTCATTTGTAACCTTAGATACATTATTTCAATTACAGGGTCTGCAGCTGTTTGATATAAAAAAATGAATAATTTTATAGGTAGATTTGTTCATGGTTTTTAATTTTAAAACATGCTTCTTCAGTAAGGTGAAAAATAATTCTTTGGTTGTCGTCATAGATTTTCTTTTGTGTTCTGGTAAAATGAGATATGAATTAAAATTCAGAACCATTTTCGTTTTGTGCCCTGAAAATGGTATTGCATGGTTTAGAATAGTCCTTAGTGAATTCTTATGTGAAATATTTCAAATTTAATTATGAGATGAATAGGAGCTTTGTCCTAAAGAAGAAAACCCAAGGTCTGCTGTCTAAGGATAGCTTTTGATGGTTAGGCTGAAAATTGCCTATTTCCCTATTGTTCCCTAATGTTCCCTATTAGAATTTGGATAACTTTGTTAACGGAATCTACATACTTTAGAAGCTATGTTTATAAGCCCTTAAATTCCATAGTATTATTCCGTGTGAGGCACTTAATCTTTTAAACATTCAAGAACAATTCTTTAAAATTTTGTAGTATTTTAATATTTTCATTGGCAAGCAATGTTGATTTTATTGCTTAAATGAATAAGATTTCTTATGTATTTAACTTGTAAGACAAGTAAATGTTCATTTTGTTTGTGGAATAAAGAAGAGGAAAGAAGACAGTTGGTGCTGTTTATTGGTAAATGACCCAGTATTGAGTTACTATTAGTTTATCAAAATGAGTGTGTTTTATATCCCTGCCATCTGCTATTTCGCTTATCTTAAGAATTTAAAATTTGTTGGAGTTTTTTGTTGTCGTTATTTTTCTCAGTTGGGGATATTGATCTGTAAATAATGAAACAATCATTTATAAGAGCTCAAAAAAAGTAGTTTCCTTTCTTTACTCCCACACTGTTGAGTGTCAAATGTCTGACTGGTATTGCTTTAGGTTCTTGGATTATATGAATTGGTCTCTGTGACTATTTCATATTTCCTGATACTTAGTATCGACCTTACAGCTTACTTTTATTTACATTTAATTCTAACGGGGAGAGCTTTTTTGGTTGCTTTCCTTCTGAACTTGATTTTTTTTTCTACAGCTGTCAGATGTTGATGTATCTAAAGTTGAGTCAGATATTCCAAAAGTAGTTATCAGGTGAGAGTTGTGTTAAGGGAGATCAGTTCTCTGATGTGATCTGTCTCATTTGTGCTCGTACTAGCATTTCATGTTTTTGATACCAAATTTGCTCTATTTGAAGCTATTTATGCTCATTGAATTGTGTTTCTGATAAATTTTTAAGTTAAATTCCTGTTACTATTTTTCTAAAACAATATCTGCTTATTGATGTATTTGTCATTTTATTGATTTTTAAAAATCTGAATTTAACAGGAATTACATCTAACTTTTTAATGCAGTGAGCTTTGGTTCTATAAAATAACAAAATACTAATCTTTCTTGTAGCTTACTAGTTTTCTACAAATTTAGGTATGTTTTCATTTATTATTGTGAATATCTGTAGCTTAGTCATTGAGCAAATGTTACGTGAGTACCTATAGTATGCTGAGGATAAAGTAGTGAATAAGATGGAGGTGGTTAGTGTGTGCTAACAGAGCTTACAGTCTGGAGGCCTTTTATCAGTTCATTTATCAGTTTCATCCGTATGTGTGACTTTGAAACATTCAGAAAGTAAAAATTTGTTAATATCAAAACATCTTTATTCATTTGTTTTTGCCTTGTTTAAAATATTTTATATAAGGTACATACTGTGATCATAGAAATCATATTATTTATTCTTTACCTTATTATTCTTTAAAAAAGTACTTTTGGTTATGTTCCCTTATTTATCCTTTTAATATCTATTTAGGGATTTTTTTAATCTTATGCCCAATTTTACTGTTTTGATTGTAAAGGAAAATTATCTTTTTCTCTTAAGGAGGTGTTAAAGGGTAGTAAGTGAAGTCCGCTTTCTTTTGAAATCACCAAGGTTAGTCTTTCTTCCTTTGTAGATGGGTACATGAGTATTTGTTACTAATATTATTACTGTTAATCTTAATATTATATTTATTGAACTACTATGTGCCAGGTAGTATATAAGATGTTTTACACATTAGTACTTCAGTTAATCTGCCTAATTATAGTATATGTGCTGTCAAAGCGAGCACGTTAATCTGCCCAATTAATTGTCTTCACTTTAGAAATGAGAAAGCTTATGAGGTAAAGGAACTTTCTCAAGCTAACAGTCAGTCAGCAAGATTCTACCCAGAGATGTCTCACTGGGAGACTTAAGTCTTACTGTTCTATTCTGACTCTTAATATAGATAAAGATGGGGGTGCCTGGGTGGCTCGGTTGGTTAAGCATCTGCCTTCGCTCAGATCTTGATCCTGGGGTCCTGGGATGGAGCCTCACATCGGGCTCCCTGCTCAGCATCTCCCTCTCCATCCGTGTGCTCACTCTGTCTCTTTCTCTCTCTCAAACAAATAAATCGATAAAAAAATTAAAAAAATGATAAAGAGGATTTCTGTTCTTCTCCTTCTCTTCCTACTCTTTCTCCTCCTCCTCCTCCATTGTTGTCGTCGTCATCTTCTTCTTCTTCTTCTTTTTTTTTTAAGTAGGCTCCATGCCCAGCATGAGCCCAACACAGGGCTTGAACTCACAACCCTGAGATCAAGACCTGATTTGAAATCAAGTGTCGGATGCTTAGCCACCCAAGTGCCCCCAAGGATTTCCATTTTTCAAAAGACATCCTAGTGTTCTACTTAAACAGCATGTTTTTTTTTCTTTTTCTTTTTTTTTTTTTTAAGATTTTATTTATTTATTTGACAGACGGAGATCACAAGTAGGCAGAGAGACAGGCAGAGAGGGAGGGGGGTAAGCAGGCTCCTTGCTGAGCAGAGAGCCCAATGTGGGGCTCCATCCCAGGACCCTGGAATCATGCCCTGAGTCGAAGGCAGAGCCTTTAACCCACTGAGCCACCCAGGTGCCCCAACAGCATGTTTCTTAAGTCTGTATTCTGTTAGGATCTATTAGATTATGCTAGGGACTTAACCAGTGACAATTAAAGAGTGGGAATATGCTGGGTCACCCAGTCTTAAGAGTAATGTATGGTGTGTATGAGTCAGCAACAGAAACTCGCCCTACTCTAAATGATGGTAAAGACAGTCTCAGTGAAATGTGTAGCATTCTCCTTGTGCAAATGTAGTGACCAGGCCAGGCCTGTTGTTGGCTGGCTGTGTTTCTCTTCAACCAGGGTTGAGCCCTTCTCATCATTTTATGAACTGAATATTTTTATTTACTTCTTCGTTTGTAGAGTTTTTTGGTTAATATAATGCAATTCAAACAAGATGTGTGATATTTCAAGGTTTTTAATGTTATAGATTCTATTTTCTTTCTCTTGTTAGCATGATATTGTTTTTTATAAAAGAAATTGATGATTTTTGGCTTTAAATATTTTATTTACTTATTTGACATGAAGAGAGAGCACAATAAGCAAGGGGAGTGGCAGGCAGAGGGAGAGGGAGAAGCAGGCTCCCAGCTGCAAGGAGCCCAATGCGGGACTCCGTCCCAGGACCCTGGGAGCACAACCTGAGCCAAAGACAGACGCCTAATGAACGAGCCACCCAGGCGCCCCGAGTTTTTGGCTTTAAGTTTAATCTCGGGGCACCTGGGTGGCTTATTCATTAGGCGTCTGCCTTTGGCTCAAGTCCATGATCCCAGGGTCCTGGGATTGAGCCCTGTGTTGGGCTCCCTGCTCAACAGGAAGCCTCCCTCTCCCACTTCCTCTGCTTGTGTTCCCTCTCTCTGTCAAAATAGATAAATAAAATCTTTAAAAAAATAAATTTAATTTCAATTAAGTTTGCCCCTCCAGATTCTTTCTGTAATATTTTTAGCATATTTCTTTGGAAATAAAGACTTGAAGAAACTAGATATGCACAATTTTTGAGATGTTTTGTTTTATTAGATTTCTTACTAATATTATTGTTTATCTTAATTATAAGATCTCCGTGCTTATTTTAAATATCCTGAATATTGGGCCATATACTCAGATTTTAAAGGACTCTTGGTGACAATGGCTTCTATTTGTGTTACTTCTCAGTATATTTTCAGAAGATAATACCACTGTTATTGGATGGCTTCTCATTGCTTCTTCTTTAACTGTGTGTTAAATTGACATTTTAGGTTTTTTGTTTATTTTTTTATTTTAAAAAATGTATTATTTTTTTTTTTTTTAATGAGAGAGAGAGAGAGGAGGGGCAGAGGGAAAGGGAGAGGAAGAATCTCAAGCAGGCTTTACACTCAGTGCAGAGCCTGATATGGGGCTTGATCTCAGAACCCTGAGATCATGACCTGTCCTGATATCAAGAGTCAGATATTTAACTGATTGAGTGGCCTAGATGCCTGTTTTATTGTTGTTGTTTAATAATTACTTGAGGGGGAGAGAGAGAAAGCATGAGAGAAGGGGGTAGGGTCAGAGGGAGAGGCAGACTCACTGCTGAGCAGAGAGCCCTATGGACTCAATCCTGGCACTCCAGGATCATGACCTGAGCCGAAGGCAGATGTTTAACAGACTGAACTACCCAGGTGCCTCCTTGTTTTTGTTTTTAATTGAAGTATCACTGACAGATAATGCTACATTAATTTCAGGTATACAACATAGTGATTCCACAACTCTGTACATTATGTTATGCTCACAGTAAGTATAGGTATCATTTGTTACCATACAACTCTATTACAATACCATTGACTATATATTCCCTGTGCTGTATCTTTTATCCCTGTGACTTGTGCATTCCATAACTGGAAACCTGTATCTCCTGCTTTTCTTCACCCAACTCCCCCACCCCCACTCTCTTCCCCTCTGGCAACCATCAGTTTGTTTTCTGTATATATGGGTCTTTTTGGTTTTTTGTTTGTTCATTTGTTTTATTTTTTAGAGTCTGCATGTAAGTGATCTCATTCTTTTTTATGGCTGAGTAATAGTCCATGGTATGTGTCTTCGTGTTTGTGTGTACACATTACATCTTCTTTATCCATTCATATATCGATGGATACTTGGGTTGCCTTCATATCTTCGCTATTATAAATAATGTAGCAGTGAAATAGGTGTACAGATATCTTTCTGAATCAGTGTTTTTGTTTTCTTCAGATAAATGTCCAGTAATGGAATTATAGGATCATATGGTATTTCTATTTTTAGTTTTTTGAGGAACCTCCATGCTGTTGTCCGTAATGGTTGCACCAATTTTCATTCCTACCAGCAGTACATGAGGGTTCCCTTTTCTCCATATCCTTACCAGCACTTTTTAATTTCTTGTCTTTTTGATGCTAGCCATTCTGACAGGTGTAAGGTGATAAATCTCACTGTGGTTTTGATATACATTTCCCCAATGACTTCATGTGTCTGCTGGCCATTTTTATGATGTCTTTGGAAAAATATCTATTCAAGTCCTGTGCTCACTTTTTTTTTTAAGGTTTATTTATTTATTTTAGAGAGAGCAGGTGTTTGCACGGGTGGGGGAAGAGGCAGAGGGAAAGGGAGATGAAGGGAATCCCAAGCAGACTCCCTGCAGAGTGCAGAGCCCAACATGGGTCTCCATCTCACAACCCTGAGATCATGACCTGAGCCAAAATTGAGTCAGACACTTAACTGAGTGAGCCACCCAAGTTCCCCTTGTGCTCACTTTTTAACCAGATTATTTGGGTGTTTTTTTGGTGTTAACTTATGTCACTTCTTTTATGTTTTGGATATGGACTTTTCAGTTTTTAAACTTGGTGGGCTATAGATGGAGGGGACAGAAGAGATCAAAGATAACAAGTCTTCTTGGTTGTGTTTTTATTTTGCATTATAATTATAGCTCTACCCTTCTTTTTTTTTTTTTTTAAGATTTTATTTATTTATTTGACAGAGATACAATGAGACCGGGAACACAAGCAGGGGAAGTGGGAAAGGGAAAAGCAGGTTCCCCACCGAGCAGGGAGCCTGATAAGGGGCTGTATCCCAGGACTCCAGGATCATGACCTGAGCTGAAGGCAGATGCGTAATGACTGAGCCATTCAGGCTCCCCTACCTCTCTCCTTTTCTTAACATCTCAATATTGCCATACTTGCAGGAAAATATTGACAAAGATTATACTAATTTGTAGGTACTTTTGTCACCTCTTCCACAAAAGAAATGGAGATGGCCTTTAAGGTTGGGCTTCTCAACATTTGAGTAGAGTTGCTTATATGGTTTCAAAACATACAACGGTGCCGTAGTGACCAGGTCTTTGAAAAGAGAGCAGAGTTGTCTGCTAAGTGATATTAGAGAAGTCCCTATTAAAGACTCCCAAGTCTTTTGGGAAGAGACCACCAAAACCTGCTCATCCCACAGTTTTTCCTATTTTGGTAAATGGCAGTTCCATCATTCTAGTTGTTTATGTCAGAAACTTTGAGCCATCTTTGGAGTCCTCTCTTTTTCCTGTATTCACATCCAGTTGTCAGCAAAACCTTTTGGCCCTAGCTTAAAAATACAGCCAGAATCTGACTTCTTGTTCCCTTTAGCACTCTTGTCTTGATCTAGGCCACCATCATTTCTTGCCTGGATTGCTGTAGAATCCTTCTAACTAGTGCTCCTGCTTCTATTCTTCTACTCTCTACAGTCTAATCTCTATATAGCTGCTTGTAATCCTTAAAAATGTTAGTCAGATTCTTGCAGTCTTTAGCTCAGCACCTTCCTAAGATTGTTCATCTCACTCAAAGTAAAGTTTGGAATTCTTAAAATTATCTGTAAGTCCTACATGATCTCCTGGTTATCTTTGATGTCATCACTTAACCACTTACTTCCTTAATCTGCATTGTCAGACTGGTCTTGTTCCTCAGACACACCAGTTGACGTGTAAGACTGCATCAGCTCTGTTGAACTTGGACTGCTCTTCTCTTAGATAAGATATGTGGCTTGCTCCCTAACTTTCTTCAGGTTTATGCCCAAATGTTTCCTTACTGGTGAGCCCTTATCTGACCACTCTGCATATAACAGCAAGACCTTCGTACTGCTTTGTACGAAGGGATCGTAGCAGGGATCACTATACATATTTTCTAGTTTATTTGCTTGTCTTCTTTCTCCATTGGAATGTAATCTCCATGAAGGCCTAGACTTTATGTTCACTACTCTGTTCTCAGTGCCTAGAACAGTTGTGATACATAGTAGCTGCTTACTGTATCAAGTATGTGGATGAATGCATAAATGCTTTCCATCCATTCTTCTACATAATCAGAATTGTGTCTTCCTGTCCAGTTAGTTCACAAGAAGCTATGCATTGGGCCAAATAAATTAGCCTTTTGCAGGACTTACTGAGTTTGTTTTAATGTTTTGCTCCAGGGCTTTGGAAGAAAAATAATACAAAAAGCAGTTCTGCATTTGGCATATGTTGTCTCATGTCATTCAGTAGCCCTTACAGAAGATTCCAGATGAGAAATGTCTTTTGGAGTTCAGTATGAGAAGTTCAGTTGAGGAGTGACCCCATTCTTTTTTGAAGACTACAAATATTCTATTGATGGAGTCACCGCAGTTTATACAATCAGTCTCTTATTCATGGGTATTAGGCTACTGTTATTATTATTAGAAGTATAAATATAACTATAATAGGGCTTAGGCATGAATATTGTTACATATATCTTATAAAATATTATGCAAAGCAGTACAATTGTAGGGTCAAAGGATATGTACATTTAGGATTTTTGTAGCTGTTGCCAAACTAACATTGGATTAGACTGCATTGATTTATACTCCAAGCACTGGTTGAGTATCAGTTTTGTGTTTTGAAATTTGACTAAGCAGTTTTTAAAAAAATGTTTTTATTATCAGAAGTTTTGTTGCTTCATTAAGAAAATTCACATAGGATTAGAACTAGAAAATTTATTGTTTTAGACATCTCTAGTCTTCATTTTGTGATTTGATGTATTTTCAGATTTTCATGTTTGTTCATTCATTTATTGAGCTGATCATCATTATCTGGCACATAACTGTGTATTAAAATAGTAAATGCTAGTTTTAGAAGACAGAGAGGTATCTGAAAGGAGAAGCAAGAAGCATCATAAGCTTGCCACCATGTTACTGAAAGATTGTTATAATAGGATCCCTGTCTGTATTCCTGATATTCTGTTATCTACAACATTTGAGAGGGTTTTCCCAACATTTAAACTGCTAGTTTTATAATCTAATCAAAGCAATGGCATTATTTACAATAACAACTTTTGAATCTAGGATTTAAGATATTTGTAAGGGTTGAGGAGACTGGTAACAGATCGTTCTTGTTCTTTATACTTTTTGGCTTTGGTTTTACTTATGTACAAATAAAATATATTTTATTTTTCAAAATCATTTTTTACAAAAAAATTCTGAGCCATGGTTCCTAGAAGATATGATTCAGAAGTAATTACTGAACAAATAGAATTTAGAATCTTCATGGAGTATCTTAGGTG
Organism: Mellivora capensis; assembly: GCA_004024625.1. Taxonomy (NCBI): domain Eukaryota; kingdom Metazoa; phylum Chordata; class Mammalia; order Carnivora; family Mustelidae; genus Mellivora; species Mellivora capensis. Next base: position 33,398 of record PISX010014472.1, read on the forward strand.
TCATCTTCTGGGATTGTTTCTAGAATTTCTCTGATTTAAAAGTTCTCAATGAATGCTCTTTCTAAAGCATTCAGAGTCAAAAATTTATAATCCTTTTGTAGTTACCTTTTTCCTTTCTCGTAATAACAGTTGGTGACATTACATATTCTTTTTAGTTTTTATTTTTATTTTATTTTATTTTTTTTAAGATTTTATTTATTTATTTGACAGACAGAGATCACAAGTAGGCAGAGAGGCAGGCAGAGAGAGAGGGAAGCAGGCTCCTTGCTGAAGAGAGAGCCCGATGCGGGACTCAATCCCAGGACCCCAGGATCGTGACCTGAGCTGAAGGCAGAGGCTTTAACCCACTGAGCCACCCAGGTGCCCCTATATATCCTTTTTAGTTTGGGGTTAGGAATTTTAGAATCAAATTTGTACCTTAATAATAGACATTTGAGTTGTTCCCAGTATTTGATTATTATGGATCAAACTCTATGAGCATTGTTGTACATGTATGTTAATGACTATATGCCTTTTTGGGGGGTATAGTTCTGGGCATGGAATTATTGGATGATAGGGTGGGCATATGCTTAGTAGTAATTACCAAACAGTGTCAAGATGGTTGGATTAATTTATACTCCCACCTGTAATATATGAGAGGCTCGTCATACACACACACACACACACATACAGTCTACTAACCCACCCTTACCCCATCCCCAAATCTGGATACCCAGAGACAACCAATTTTCAATTCTTTTAGCTGTATTATTTTTCCAGGTATTTTCCTCTTTATTTTTAAGATGCTTGTGTTACTATTACATTTAAAAATTTTAAAGTATCTGTTGAATTCCACTATGAAATTCTCCTCTTACAACTCACCTTTCTTTCCTTCCCCATCTTCCCAATTGTGTTCTCTTTTTTTGTTAGATTAATACTAATACTTAGTATTTACATTATAATTAGATTATAAATATTGATCTCAGTTGAGTAGCTCAGTGTACTATGCACATAATCTTTCTATGTGCTTTTCCCCCCTCAGGTTAATAATTGTTTTATTTAATTCATTTGGGTAGTTTCTTTCATAAACTTTGATTGAACTATAATGCTCTCCCTCACAGTGGTCAAATGTATCAAGATACTTTTTTTTCTTTTTTCTCAGAAATACTACCTTTGAAACTTATGTTCCCTCTACTCTAATTGGAGCAGTTCCTTCCTCTGCTGGCTTCAGAGCTGTTTTCTTACGACTGCTATTCACTATCATCCAGGGAATTCTTTTTGCTTTTTTTTTATGTTGGATCCCTTATTCTCTGGATCCCTATTCTTTCCCACCCCTTCCCTCCCTTGGTTTGTTATTTTTATTTTGTTCAGCACATTCTTCATTAGCTTTCTGAGAAAGGGTACATGGGAAATAAAAATTTAAAGACCTTGTTTATATGATACTGTTTTTATTCTTTCTTCATATTTGTTTAATAACCTTGGCCTCATGTAGAATTTTAGGTTGGCAAGATTTTTTTCTTAGCATTTTGAAGGCCTTATCTTACCATTGAGCTTTCAGAGTTGCTTTTGAGACATGAATGTCATGTATTTGCTCAGTCCTGTATAGACTTCACTTTTTATTTTTCTTTTTCCTGTTTCTTTTCTTTCCTTTCTCTCCCTTCTTTCCTCCCTCCTTTTGTTTCTGCCTTTCTATATGCTGTAATCAGATTCCTTAAACTCTTTGTGTTTGTGTGTTCCCATATTAAAATAGGCATATCTGTTGTACCTACCTCTTGGGCAAAGCTCTTATGCAAGTACCTGGCACAGGGTTGTAAGTGCTCGGTAAATATTAACCACTATAATTTTTCTTTGAAGTTGTCTTTTCTCTGCAATTTTTCTTTCCTGTCAGTTCCTTTTTTTTTTTTTCCCCTTATTTTGGCTCTAAGTTTTATGTTCGAGGCTTTCCTCAACTATCTGTTGGTCTTTACAAACAATTTATATTTACGAGTGAGGTGCTAAAAAGCTGATGGGGAGATGAGGGTACTTTTTGACATGAAGGCTTCACTGAGGTCTGATTGCACAGTGAGCTGCTCTTTTTGTTGGCTCCTACCCTCCCCTCCCCCACCCCAACCTAAACTGTTGGCATTTGTAGGGCTTTTCCACAGTTATCTCTCCTATCTTGGAGGGACTTAATTTGGTTGCCAGTGTGGGGGAGTTCAGGGGGAGAAGGGTGCTGTGGGTCTCTTCAGTCGATGTGTGCACTCTCTCTTAACCTTTCTCTTTTCAGTGTGACAGCCCTACCGCACCCACCCAGTGCCCTCTGCTATGGTTGAGACTTGGTCGAGAGTCTCTTCAGTTCGGGTCTTCAGAAAATGAACCTCTGTCTCCTGCCAAGTTGGGGGCAGGCTAGTTGTGTGATGCTTATACAGACTTTCAGCCACTCCTCTTATTTTTAGTCCTTTACCTCATCTCCACCTTCTGTGGTACTTGGTGCCTCCAGTTTTGGAATCTCCTAGTTTCTGTGCTGTGGACGCATTGATTTTTTTTCTCTGCATACTCATAGGTTTCAGCTTCCTCTGCCCTGCTAAGTCTGTTCTCCATCCGACAGAAATAGGCAGCCATCTCTGGTCTGCTTTGGTCACCTCTCCCCCTTCTTTGTGTCATTCTGGGTTTATTAGTTTTCTATTTCTTCACTGTTATTTTTAGAGGGTTTTGTTTTTTTTTTTAAGATTTATTTGTATATTTGAGAGAGAGAGAGCACATGAGAGAAGTGTGTGTGTGGTGGGGGAAAGGGGCAGAGGGAGAGGAGAATCTCAAACAGACTCCCCGAGGAGTGCAGAGCCTGATGTGGGGCTGTATCTCATGACCCCAAGACCATAACTTAGGCCGAAATTAAGAGTCGGATGCTCAACTGACTGAGCCACCTAGGTGCCCTTATTTTAGTAGAATTTCTGAAAGATTGCAGAGGTAAATGTGTAACTTCAGTTCTTCGTGTTTAACTGGTTATCCACGATCTGGTATTACTTTTTTTTTCTTTAAGGAAATAAAAAAAAATGTGTCAACATCCCTTCAATGAGTTTTTTTGATGTTATGCATTTCATTAATTTATTCAATATGTTGAAACTACATCACGCTTATTAAATTTAAGGGTACTGGGTACTATGTTCTATGTATATGTATCTATGTTTAAAAAATTCCTTACCTTTCAAAGAATGAATGTATTTATTGACTCTAGTTTTAATTTATTCATTCTTAAGTTCTTAGTTTTCACAGGTTAATAAATTTATCTGACCATTTTAGCAGTTGCAGTTGCTCAGCCAAGTAAACCCTATATTAGTTCTTTGTAAAATTAAAAATATTATGGTGCTTAATGTGTCACTGTCATCAAAAGTTGATGGATCTCTTGCAGAGTTTGTGGACACTCTAATATTGTGCAGATTATTTTTATAATATTTAGCCTGGTCACTTTCAGATGATGTCAGCCTGTCTTGCTAAGATGTCTTTTATGCACTGATTATCATGGCTGTAGATCCATGTTGTCTAATAGAACTTCCTGCGATGATGTAAATGTTGTTACTTGTATTGTCCAATAAACACAGTAGCCATTAGCCACATGTGGCTCTAGAGCACTTGAAATATGGCTAGTGTGACTGGGAAACTGAATTAAAAATTTTATTCGATTTAAATTTATTTAAATTTAAGTTAAATAACCACAGGTGACTGGTAGCTACCATATTGGACAGCACAGTTCTAGATTCTGATAGTATGTGCTAAGTTTTTAGTGCAAATTATTTTATATTTTTAATCACTTAAATTAGTTTGGAATAAAGTATCCAGCTAAAGAAAAAGAGTTAGCAGAGTTATCCTAAATTTGCTTATTATTAATTAGAACTACATTTTTTCTTTGGATTTACATAAGAATAAAAATATGAAGACTGCAATTTCAGAACTGAAAATAAAATGTGTTTTATTTTGGTGTATCATGCTGTTTTATTTGGGGGCTGATAAGAGACAGAAAGTAAAAGTTGAAATTATTATTTTGGTACCTCTCAGGAATTTTCTTCCATCCTACAGAAGAAAGGAGAAGTACTGTTTGACTCAAAGCCTGGTTTGGATTTAACATTTTTTATATCCTCAAAGACAGTCATAGTAGTGTTCTATTTTGCATTTTTAATATTTGAATGAAAATATTGTGTTTGTGATAATCAGACTTCTTTGTGAACTAACTGCAGGTTAATACATAAATTTCTTTTGAATCTGGGATTGTAGTAAATGTAAAATTAATCTTTGGCTAACTAGAATTATGCCATTAGTTGAGGTCTGTGGTGAGTTTAGTGTTGCTAAATTGGTCAAATGCAATAAATTGTATTAAAGTGAAAAATTCACAGGACTGGAAACATGGCTTTGATTGCAGAACATTACCATTTTGCTTAATCTTTTTTAGTGAAATATAGCTTTTTGGAATAGTGGTTAGTACAGTTACCACTGTACATTTAGTTTAGCAAAATATACAATATTTACTATTCTTATAGTAGTATAATTGTTGACTAACAAGGGAATATTATTCAGACATTTTAGAAGATAATATTAAGTAGTTCTTTCAGATTCTTTTTGTTCTTCTCTGAAGGCCTCAGTCCACTTTTATTCCTTCATTCTCAGAAGGTGATTTCTTCTCCAATTTCATAGAATATGAATATTCTCTCATTTTCTTATCCTTCTTGCTTATCAACTTGCAGTCATTACTGATCCAACCACCCCTTGCGTTAGAGTGGGAAAGGTGTCCTGTTTCTGACAAAAGACCATATACCTATACCTGTGCTCTTAAAATCCCTTTTTACCTTCTCATGGATCTTGTATGCCTGTTACCTTCCCTCTTTTTTGTCATTTCAGTGTTTCCGGTGTGTTTTTTTCTTTTCTATTTGTTTTAACAAGTTCAGCCTTTCTTCATCATCAGGTACAGATATATACATCGTAGAAGCAAGACCCTTCTAATCCCTTCTTCCTTTTTTTGAAAGAGCTGCTGATACTTCTTATCTCTAATTCTTCCATTCCTAGCAATCTGTGTTTTCATAAGCCTTCCACGTGATTTTGATCCTAGTCTATACTTGTGGATCAGTCAAGTAGTTCACTGTCATTGTTATAATTTGGGAGCACAGGTTATAGTATTTAGAAGACAGCGTACACTTACACAGAGAAGAATCAACTCTTGGTTGAGGTGGTGTTTAAAGCTAGAAGCAGTAGTTTTTGGTGAATTAGTTAGAATTCGGTTTGGCTATGAGTTCTAGAAAACCCAAAATACCAGAGACTTGAAAAGAGAAGTTTATTTCTTCTTATACGCACAGGTAATCAGGTTCAATGACTTCCATGATTCTCGAGGAACTATGCTTCTCCACACTTGTTGCTCTGCCATCTTCAACTCTCAGCTTCTATTTCATAGTTCAGTCTGACTGTTGTGGCTATAGTCATCCTTTTTCATATTCTGGTGAGCAGGAAGGGAAAAAAGAGGAGAGGCCATATCTCTTTTTATTTATTTATTTATTAAAGATTTTATTTGTTTATTTGACAGAGATCACAAGTAGGCAGAGAGGCAGACAGAGAGAGGGGGGAAGCAGGCTCCCCGCTGAGCAGAGAGCTGATGCGGGGCTCAATCCGAGGACCCTGGGATCATGACCTGAGCCGAAGGCAGAGGCTTAACCCACTGAGCCACCCAGGCGCCCCTCTCGTCCTTTTAAAGAAACTTCTAGCAGTGGCCCAGAACTTTAAGTCCCTTTGGCCAGAATTTAGACATTGGTCACATCCAGTTGTAGGCTTATTTCAGATAGCCATGTGTGAAAATATAATTCATGGTTTTTAAAAGGGATTGCATAACAGTCCATGATTTGGATTCACCATAAATTACTTACTTCCTTATTGTTAGACATTTAAGTTGCTTATGAGATTTTTTTACTATAACATAGTACAAATCAACAACTTAATGTCTTTAAAAAATGAATTAGTGGGCATAAAAACTACACGTTAGAATACTGAGTATTATAGGAGAGAACTTGGAAGTAGCAGAAATAACTTTTTGAGAGTTTCTCTCTAAGTCGAGAAAGTAAAGATCCCGTAGAGAATAGTGGAATTAAGGAATACTTTATAAAATTTGGACTAAAATTTAGTCACCCTTAAAGAAAATTAAATCAATATTTAGTATTGCTGGCTTACACAAACTAATGTGGTAAAATAAGTGTAGATAATTTACATTTTTTTTTCTTAAGAGTGTATAAATGCTTTAAGTGTCAACCATTTCGTGGTGTCTAAATTATATTGATTTTTTTTTAGTACTGAAATGACTTTGTTTTGTTTGGAATGCAGAACTTTCACTTTAAATCGTTTCATTCTTTTCTAATAAAGTGTTACTATATGAGCTTTTATTTAAATTTAGGAAATAAATAAAAAGTTGTGTTCAATTTGTATATACTTTCACTAGGCTAACTATACTTCTCTTGATTTGCAGGCCTTTTTGCAAATGTGTAATCTGCCTATCAAAGTGGTCTGTAGGGCAAATGCAGAATATATGTCTCCATCTGGTAAGTTTAAAAATTCTGTTAATATTCTGCATTGATAAAATTGTAGTGCTGGGGGGCGCCTGGGTGGCTCAGTGGGTTAAAGCCTCTGCCTTCAGCTCAGGTCATGATCCCAGGGTCCTGGGATTGAGCCCCGCATAGGGCTGTCTGCTCAGCAAGGAGCCTGCTTCTCTCTCTCTGCCTGCCTCTCTGCCTACTTGTGATCTCTATCAAGTAAATAAAAATAAATAAATAAATAAATAAAATTGTAGTGCTGGTCCAGTTTGTACCTACTATTTTAGAAGTCCCATTTTTGTTGTTTACCCTTGGAATAATTTTCCCATGGTTTTGTAAAGTAACAGTTGTAAACTTGATAGTCTTTGGGTGGACATGGCTATTCGTTTCAACTCTGTGGTGTTAGTCGGTTACTGGAAAGTTACAGAAATTGTTTTAAGTAGTAAATAGTAAGAAAATATATAATCTCAGATATCCCCAGTCTTATTTACATAGGACCGTTTCCACTTCAGAAAACCAATTTTGATAATAATGAATCCATTCATTATTATCCACACTTCTCTAAACTATGTTCTCCTATTATATAGAGGGAAGAAGAGAGATTGTGGAATAATTAAATTTACTTGTCAAAGATCTTAAGTTCATCTCTGAATGCTTTTGGTTTGTAATGACTTCTTTTTGTTTAATTTTTATTTCAACAGGTTTTAAGATATCTATTAAGCTTTTAGCCTTTTTCCTATTTTTTATAATCAGTATTGCCTTTTCTGTGTGTCATATATTGTAGATTAAGGAAAAGTTTTAAATAAATATGGTTCAGATAATTTTTAACATCAAAATATAGTGCCACAAAGCTGATAAATAAATGTTAACTAGAATTGGTATGGATTATAATTATGGTTCTGCTGGTCCAATAATAACACAGAATCACACCTTTATGGGTAAATCCATTGAGTATAAATGATTGAGATAAATGTGTTACCTTTTTAGGAAGACATTTATCTCCTCTGAAAATAATTTAGGAATGATTTGTATAAAACATTTTTTTTCTTTCCATCTTAGTTTCTTAAAGGTGGTAATAATTGTCAAAAGCTGTGAGGACAGCCTCCATACACACTGAAAAGTCTACATTCATACATCTACACTTATAGATTTTTGAATATACATTCTAAAACATCTCCATAAAAGAATTTCTAGACTTGTAAACAGACATATTTTAGATTGTTGCAGGCCATTAATTGACTAATTTTTTGTTAATTTTGAATGTAGGTTTTATAAACTTTCTGAATTCTGGTGAGATGAATCATATTGGGTTGTCTGTCTTTATCCTTTATGTAGTCATACAAAAAGAGTGTAGCTACATGTAAAAAAGTTGATAATCTAATACTAAAGTTGATATCTTTGGCAAATGAGGAGAAGCCCTAGAGTTCATCCACCTGTTTCCTTAAAACGACTATACTAAGTACCACACAGGTAGATACCTTTTTATAGACTCTATGAAAGACAAATAACTATTATAGAGGCTACAGAACATAAACAGACACATACAGACATACATTCATAGGAGTCTCCTGTAGGTAGATGAAAGTGGCACTTTCTGTTAAGGCATTTATTTAAATTTCATCATAACTCTAGTATTATTCTCTCATCATATGATTGGGGGGATCAGGGGAATGTTTTATTTGTTCTTATTGTAGTAGATTTTTAAAGCAGAGAACATCGTGGAATAATCAGAAGTCAAATCACTCTTAGCTAAGAGTTAGGAAATTTTTACTCTAATCCTTTTGTAACCTTGTCACATATTGACAATTTCCTTGGGAAATTTCACTTTTCTTTTTTGAGCTTCAGTGACTTCATCTGTAATATGTGGGGTTGGATTAGATGGTATTTGGGCTCTTTTTATTTCAAGATTTTCTGAATCACAGACTTCCTTGCTTTCTTCTTGCTTCCTTTGTTTAAGTCCTAAAAAATGATTATTCTGCCTAAAATAAGAAATAGGGCCCTCTGTTTATTTTTTTTAAATTATCTTCAATTGGTGCCAGAGAATAAATATCTCACAGTGCTTTTCTTGATACCTGCAATAATAAGGATATAACATTGGCTCCACTTTAAGTCAGGCGAGTGACAAAAACGTTATTCACTTCTAATTTGTTGCCTTGATGTTTATATATTTCTTTATATTTAGGGATACATGAGTACTCATTTGACTACCCACACTGCTTTCCTGCTTCAGAATCTACAGTACTGAAAGTATTTTTAAAAAGAGAAAATACAAACTCCTTCTTCCAAGAATACCAGACTGGATATTGAAAATGAGAAATACACTTTCCTTTCAAAATATTATAACCTAAAAATAGCCTTCAGTCTAGGCATTTATCCACGCATAGTTTTCATTCTCAGATCATTTTATCACAGAGGACGTGTACTATTTCTAGCATTAGAGTACTTACAAAGATTTTATCTCAAGTTAAAAAACATTATTGCCTAATACCCAGATAGATTCTTTTCTTTTTTGCAAGATTTATAAAGCAGTAGAAGAAAGGAATGTGGAATTCAGTGTTTTTATATTGGTAACATGGAAATGTCTTCTAAATGTATTGTTGAGTTGTTTCCCTGAAGGCCTGCTTGCCTTTCGTAATTTGTGTTATACTAGGGATTTAGATGAAGCCTTGTTGGTACTCTAGGCCTCATCCGTTAACCTTGGTCTGAGTGGGGCAGAGAGGAGTGAATCTGTTGAAAAGGACCACGAATCAACCTACTGTTAGTGTGACCTCTGTTTGACCTAGGTCTGACAGCAAGCTTCATCCTCTAGCTTTTGGGGTGAACTTTATTGCTATTTGGAGACTTATTTTGTTATCATCTCTGATAATTTCATCAACTATTAGTATTTCTAAAAATGAAATCCCACTTTTTTTTTTTTAAAGATTTTATCTATTTATTTGACAGAGAGAGAGAGAGCAAGCACAGGCAGGCAGAGGCAGAGGGAGAAGCAGGCTCCCTGCCAAGCAAGGAGCCCGAGGTGGGACTCGATCCCAGGATACTGGGATCATGACCTGAGCCGAAAGCAGTTGCTTAACCAACTGAGCCACCCAGGCATCCTGAAATCCCACTTTTTTAATGTGACATTTATTTAGAGAAGCCAGTTTTTATAAGCATGCTCCTTATTTTTTCCCCCCAAATGTGTCTGGGAACATACTTTGTGTTATAATTCATAAACTAGCGTATCTTCAAAGATTGCTAATTCTTTTAATTCCTAATTTTTTTTTGAGTCAAAGACATTTATTATTGTACCATTATGTGCTTAAAATATTGAACTTAATGGGTATCTGAGATTTAAAAAGAAGTAAAAAGAAGCCATCTTCTTAAATGTAGTTTAAAATATAGATTGATTCATTGTACTCTGAAGAGAAAGTCCAATTACATTTCTCTCAAATCTGTCAATGGTCGTGAACCAGTGTTCTGCCTCGGTTCATCTAATTTCCATAATTAGTATTTACTGCTATATTATATAGCAATTTGTTAGTGTTAGTTCTGAAAAGCTAATATTGTGATCAGTTGTTATATACAAATAAGAACTCTAGAAATGAATCTTTTTTCTTTTAAAATTAGTAATCGTTTAAAAGTTTATAGAATTTAATGTACACATTTAATTATAATTTTCAGAAGCTATAGGGTTATAAAATCAGTATATTAATAAAACACATTCTCTTTTTGCATTAATTTACTGAAAGTGTCTACATACATTTTTTTTTCTCCTCAACAGGTAAAGTACCATTTATTCATGTAGGAAATCAAGTAGTATCAGAACTTGGTCCAATAGTCCAATTTGTTAAAGCCAAGGTAATAAAAAAGATATTAAATATATTTGATCACAGTCTTTTTAAAAAAATTTTATTTATTTATTTAATTTTTTTTAGATCACAGTTAGTCTTAAATAAGTCATTCATCATTCTTTAGTGTGTCTTAATACTTATATTGATTTTAACCTAGTTTTTTAAAAATGCCAATATAAACTAGTAGAGAAATATTTCTAAAGTATAAGTTTTTTCCTCCATAATGTAAATCAATGGCAAAAGATGTAATTTGATCTTTACAAAATGGTAGATAATTTTCTAACTTGCAGTTAATGAGAGTTTTGGTCAGAAACAAAAATTTAGGTTGTTATAAAATGTCAGGTTAACCTTTGAGAATAGAGATACAGGATATATTTAGAAGTTGAACATATTAATATATACATTTGAGTTCAGTTTATGTTTTAATAGTTATAAAGGACAACCCCCATTAACATTCTGGGGAACATCCTTCCAGACTTTTCTCTTTGCATATACAGAAAAATGTAGATCGTGCTATTATGTGCTATTTTGTAACCTGCCTTTTAAAATCATAAATATGTTTGGAAATTCTTCCATGTTAATGACCATAGAAATATATTATCCTTTTAAGTTGTTGTATAGTATTTTATTGTATGGATGTATTGTAATTTATTTACTTAAGCCTTTATTGATGGACACATAAATTGTTGTCAGTGTTTGGCTCTTATTATGTGTTAAGATAAATATTCTTCTACAGATACCTTTGTACACTTGTCAGATTATCTCCTTTGGATAAATTCCTAAGAGTGCTGCTGAAATATTAAAAGATACCCATTTTTAAAAATCTTACCACAGATGGCTGGATTGAACTAAAGGGTTATACCATTTTATGGATCTACTCATTATTATAGTATATTAGAATTTTAAAATTAGTGTCTATTTCCCTATACATTTACTAACATTTTCTTTCCACCTTTGACCACTTTATAAGGAACACATGTCAATCTTTTGGCATTTATTACTAATAAGGTTAGTCTCTTAAAAAAAATAAGGTTTACTGACCATTTTGTTTTCTTCTTTTGTGAAATGATAATTTTGTCCATTGAAAGATACATTTTTATAGTGGCACATAAATACTGCTTATTAATATTTTGTAGTGATAGATTATTAACTTTTTTCATGTATAATTTTAGAGATATTTCAGAAGTTTATTAGACATTTATAGTAAAAACATTGATGTAGTAAAAACATTTATATTCACTTAGTAGTAAGATAACTGAAAGTTTTTTTCTATTTAATATGATGCTCTTTTAAATTTTTTTAAATTCCCTTTAGGGCCATTCTCTTAGTGATGGGCTGGATGAAGTCCAAAAAGCAGAAATGAAAGCCTACATGGAATTAGTCAACAATATGCTGTTGACTGCAGAGGTATAACAGAAGATAATAGGCCCTGAAAAGAAACTTTCCTCTTACAAATGATCATCTTTCTTATGGGTTATTTCAGAGTTATTGAGAAATAGGAATATAGTCAAGCAATTCTAGGGCTAGGATGGTTACTGAAATTATTTGGTTATTATGTTTGAACAAGTTGTCTGACATTTTCAGGTCTAGTTTTTCTATTTGTAAAAAGGAGTGATTCTTGTCCACTCATTATTTGACTTTGGCTTTGGGAGGTTTACTTAAATAATATCTCTAAAATAGTTTAATGGTATTTAGAGATGTACTACTTTATGAATAGGAAATGCTTTTATTTAGTATTATCATTAATTAATTTGATAATTCTGTATAGCAATATTAGCCAGAGGAGGGAAAACTCTCATATATGTGACTTTTATAAAGTTGGTTTATAAAAAATCATTAATGGCAAGAAATAATTTTCTTTATTCATTTTCTTTTTGGTATTCTAAAGTTTTAGTGACTGTTCTTTTGTTCCTAGTTGTATCTTCAGTGGTGTGATGAAGCTACAGTAGGGGAGGTGAGTGGTTCTGCAGCATTTATCTTAATTAAAATTTAATGAGAAAACACTTTTGCTCAGAATCGTAAGTCCCTGCTCATAAATGAAACATTGTGGTTTATACCATTAGTGATATAGTTTTTCACTTACTTTAATTTTGCTTGCACATACATTTTAGGGAAGCTATGTGTCATTGTTTGATGTAACTGGTTGCAAAGTACATAAAAATTTATATATTTTTAAAGGGAATGGTTTGAAATTTTAATTTTTTAGATTGCAAGCTATGTATTTTTTTCAGATTGCTGTATTTGTGTTCTGAACATTTATTTTCCTGAGAATTCTGTTTGTAAAAACAGGCTTTGTTTTTAGAATCATGTTTGTCACAAAATCTTTTTTGCTCTAGATCACTCATGCCAGATACGGCTCTCCTTACCCTTGGCCTCTGAATCATATTTTGGCTTATCAGAAACAGTGGGAAGTCAAACGTAAGATGAAAGCTATTGGATGGGGTAACAAGACTCTGGACCAGGTGAATCCAGATAATTCAGATTGAAGTTTGGGGTTGCCTGAACTTTAATGCATTAAGAAATTCATGTTTTATATTTATAATTTATATATTTTAATATATTTTTTAAAATAATTTTATATATAATTATATAATATATATTATATAAAATTATATATTTTATATATGATTTTTATATATAATTTATATATTTTATATATAATTTATATATATTTATATTTATATTAAATTCATGTTATATTTAGTCTTTAAAAATCTCAGCACAATAAAAAAAATTAGGAGAACATTTACTCTTATTTTTTTCTGACATGAAGTGTGTTTTATTTGTTTTATAAAAATCATACATGCTTATTGTAAAACAAACTAATACAGAAAAGTTCAAAAAGGAAATAGAAATTGCTTGAGATCCTATCATCTAGAAATTGCCACTGCTAACTTTTTGGAGAACATTTTTCTAGATGTCTCTGAATAACATTTTCCTTAAATGGGATCTTATTATACCTGCCACTCTGTAATCTAATTTTTTTCTATTCACCAATATATTGTGGGCATCTATGTCAATAAATATAGATCTGCATTATCAGGGCTTTAAAAAACCCTGTTATATACAGCTCTTAATATATCTTTTTGTTTGTTTTAAATTTATTGAAATAGCAAAATTAAAAAAATATATAGCTTTTCAAGGTCATGAGATTGAACTAATTCAGTCATTAATAATGTTTCTTTTCCAAGGCTACTTGGAGTCCTAGCCAGCCAGTTTACTGCTGTGTGCCATTGACCACCCTGGGGATTGGGGAAATGAATAGGGATCGAGTAAATAAAATCATGTCCACTAGTGGGAAAACAACTCAAATGTTTTTACTCATGGTGGGTCAGCAGCAGTGTCATCGTTATAAAGAGCTTTTTTAAAACATGTAAAGTCATTTAAAGCTATGGATTCAGGAAAACATTTTTTTGTAGGGGGTAGAGTTTTGAGGTAGAAACTTTCTTAATAGTAATCCTTTAAGTAACTTAAATGTGCTTGTGTTTAAAGGAAGTTTTCTCTCAAATTTTCTTATTTCTTATATAGAAACTATTATTTATGTTCTATATGTGTTCTATAGTCTGATTCTAAATATATGATAAAAGGTTATCTGAATTTACATTTTTGTTATAAGCTGTGATACAAATTAAGTTTTAGACATTATTTTGCTAATTTAAATATTTTCCTTTGGGTCTATTGCCTATGTTAGGTCTTAGAAGATGTAGACCAGTGCTGTCAGGCGCTTTCTCAAAGACTGGGAACACAACCATATTTCTTCAATAAGCAGTAAGAAACTTTATCTTTTTTAATTTAGTTTCTTTTCTATATTGTTAGGTTACAAACTTATTTTGCCATAGAGGAATTGTTTTATCAAGAAATATTTTTGATAAGATTTTGTTTTATTTTTCATTTTTGCCCTCATTAAACATTTACTTAGCACTTCTTGGTTATCAGGCACAGCTCTAGGCTCTGGGATACTAAAATTTCTGAAATGCGGTCCTTGCCATTAAAAATTTTTAAGGGCAGACATGTAAACCAGTCATTATTTTATGATTTGATAGAGGTACTACTATCCATGTGTATGGTGCTGTATATGGAACTACATCATCTTAACAAAATTCCACACTTGGAAAATGCTGTTAAAACATGAAGTCTAACCATACTTGTTTATACATGATGATACCCTGGGGACCAGAAAAGTGAATAAAACTAAACAGTTATCAATTTTGTTGGATGGACAAGCACTGTTATGAACTTATCTTTTAAAAGTTAATGAAAACTTTTATAAAGCACAGAAATTAGTATGAAGGATATGGATTAAATGTATAAGTACATATATCTAAGTTGAATAATTCATTAAGACAATTATTTTGTAATCTGGAAAAGAATATCTAATATAGGCAAAGAATGAATTTCCGTTTTTTTTAAAAAAAGTTACAGTTTTAATATATTAGAATCATCCTGTGATCCAGTTTAAGATGGGTTTAAATTAACATTTTTTTAAAAGATTTTTATTTATTTGTTTGGCAGACAGAGATCACAAGTAGGCAGAGAGACAGGCAGAGGGGGGGCGGGGAAACAGGCTTCCTGCTGAGTAGAGAACCTGATACAGGACTTGATCCCAGGACCCGGGATCATCACCTGAGCTGAAGGCAGAGGTTTTTTTAACTCACTGAGCCACCCAGGCACCCTAAATTAACATTTTAATCTTAATGTTTTACTTAGAAATTCTAGCCTTTTCTTGGCTCTGTAGTAAAAATTTTCCTTTTTAGATTAATAATTTTTTAAAAGGTTTATTTGCTATTATTTTATCTTTATAGGCATTCATCTTCTGTAACCATATCATACATCTTTTGGTAGAGATATTAATATTAGTAGCAAAAATGACAATGATGATAGCTTGGAAACATTTGTTATATTAGTGTATACTACATATAACTGAAATTTGGGGTCTTGATCACTGAAGCACAAAGGTCATAGAATTCAAACCATGAAATCCTGGTAGGTAAAGCTTCTCCAGCTATGTTCCTAGTTCTAGTGATGTCTGCTATGCAGAGTCTATTTGTTTAGTCTCTAACACAAAAGAAATGTATCTAGCTAACCTCCTAGCTAACCTCCTGGGTTATCTAACATCCTGGGGATGTTGAGAGGACTCATGGAAGAAACCCAGTAGTTTTACTTGATGATTCAAGGGAATGGGTAGACGAGGGAGATCCTGGACCAAGAATAGGAATTGGGAAAAGAGGACAGAGAAGATAAATAGTGGAAAGAAAAAAATTTAAAAAGTGAAAGAAATCAGAATAAGATAGATACTAACACTGGTGTCCTTTTTTTAAAAAATCTTTTATAATATATAATGTGGTTGGTAGCTTTTAAATATTTAAATCATATTTCTGAAATGAAACTAAAACAAAATTTGTATTTCCTATTGTATACAAGATATCTTACTGATGTGATATCTGTTGAGGTACCTATCCAAAGGCTACTGGATCCTTTGTTCTTTTTCATGTGGTGAGCATGAACTTGGAATGAAAAAGTAAAACTTTTCTTACAGTGTTATTTTTATGTTACCTTTTTCCCCCTATGTTTAATCAGGATAGAATGAATTATACCATTGTAAAGCATTTATGAGTTCCTTGCAGGTCTGTATAAACAAAACCTACTTGTCAGCAGAGGATCAGTGAGTGTTGGTTAAAAGTCGCTCAAATTGAGAAATTGGAAGAGGGATTATTTTTGAAAAAGAAAGAGTTCTGCATAAACTATTAGATGGTAAAACTTGAAAATATACCTTCATATACTGATGAGAAAGGGTATTGAGGAAATGCTGCAAAAATTAAACATGGGAATCTTAAGATGAAAAATTTTAGGGAAGAATTGGATTTTACTGAGGTTTGTTCAATAAAGAAATTACCAGTTGAGAAATTGAATCAGTAATCAACCAACAAAAGTCCCAAGACCAGATGGTTTCACAGGTGAATTCTACCAGACATTTAAAGAAGAGTTAATACCTGTTCTTTTTAAGCTATTCCAAAATATAGAAGAGGAAGGAAAACTTCCAAATTCATTCTATAAGGAGAACGTTATTCTGATACCAAAACCAGGCAAAGATACAAAAAAAAAAAAAAGAAAACTAGGCTAGTATCTGTGATGAGCATCGATGCAGAAATCCTCAACAAAATATTAGCAAACTGAATTCAGTAGTATATTAAAAGGATCATTCACCATGATTAAGTGGGATTACTTTATTTTTTTAAAAGATTTTATTTATTTGACAGACGGCGAGAGAGGGAACATAATCAGGGGGAGTGGGAGAGGGAGAAGCAGGCTTCCCACTGAACAGGGAGCCCAATGTGGAGTTCGATCCCAGGACCCTGGGATCACGACCTGAGCCAAAGGCAGATGATTAACAACTGAGCCACCCAGGCACCCATTTTATTTTTTTAAAAGATTTGTTTGTTTTAGAGAGTGAGTGAGAGAGAGTGTGTGTGTGTGTGTGTGCGTGCGCGCGCACATGTGAGCAGGGGGAGGGGTAAAAGGAGAGGGAGAGAGAAATTCTGAAGCAGACTCCCTGCTGGGTGTGGAGCCTGACTCAACTCGGGCCTTGATCTCTCGACCCCAAGATCATGACCTGAGCTGAAATCAAGAGTGGACACTTGACTGACTGAACTACCCAGGTGCCCCAAGATTAAGTGGGATTTATTCCATGGATGCAAGGGTAGTTCACTATTCTCAAACCAGTCAGTATAATATATCACGGTAATAAGAGGAAGGACAAAAACTATATGATTATCTCAATAGGTTCAGAAAAGGCATTTAACAAAAAATACAGCATCTCTTTACGATAAAAACTCAACAAAGTGGGCACACAGGGAACATAACTCGACATAATAAATGCCATATATGAAAAATCTAGCTAACATATTCAGTGGTGAAAAACAAAGTTTTTCCTTTAAGATCAGGAACAAGGCAAGAATATTCATTCCCACCACTTATATTCAACATAGTACTGGAAGTCCTAGCTATGGCAGTCAGATAAGAAAAGGAATTAAAAGGCATCAGAGGAGTCAAGATGGCGGAGAAGTAGCAGCTGAGACTACATCAGGTAGCAGGAGATCAGCTAGATAGCTTATCAAACCATTGCGAACACCTGCAAATCAAACGGGAGATCGAAGAGAGGAAGAACAGCAATTCTGGAAACAGAAAATCGGCCACTTTCTGGAAGGTAGGACTGGCGGAGAAGTGAATCGAAAGCGACGGGAGGATAGACCGCGGGGGAGGGGCCGGCTCCCAGCAAGCGGCGGAGCCACGGAGCACTAAATCGGGACTTTTAAAAGTCTGCTCCACGGAGGGACATCACTCCAGAGGCTAAACCGGGGTGAAGCCCACGCAGGGTCAGCGTGGCACCAGGTCCGGCAGGGTCACAGAAGGATCGGGGGTGTCTGAGTGTCGCAGAACTCGCAGGTATTGGAGCGGCGAAGCTGACTACAGAGACAGAGCCGAGGAGTGAGCTCTCAGCTCGGGGTTACCTTGAACCGGTCGCAGGCTGGGTGAGCTCGGAGCACGGCCAGAGGCGAGGGAGACGGGAGTGGCTGGGGCTTTTCTCTGAGAGCGCACTGAGGAGTGGGGTCCCGAGCTCTCTGCTACTCCAGGCCGGAGATTGGGAGGTCGCCATTTTCATTCCCGTCCTCCAGAACTCTACGGAAAGCGTTCAGGGAACAAAAGCTCCTGAAAGCGAAACTGAGCAGATTACTTAGCCCGGCCCCTGGTAAGGGCGGTGCAGCTCTGCCTCGGGCAAAGACACTTGAGAATTACTACAACAGGCCCCTCCCCCAGAAGATCAACAAGAAATCCAGCCAAGACCAAGTTCACTTAACAAGGAGAGCCCTGGAACTCCAGAGGAGGAGAAAGCAAAGCGCGGAATTCATGGCTTTCTCCCCATGATTCTTTAGTCTTGCAGTTAATTTAATTTTTTCTTTAATTTTATTTTTTTTCTTTTTCTCTTTTTCTGCTAAATTTTTTAATTTTTACCCTTTTTTTTTTTAACATTTTTAAACTAGTTTATCTTTTTTTTTTTTTTTTTTAAAGACCTTATCCATTTGACAGACAGAGATCACAAATAGGCAGAGAGGCTGACAGAGAGAAAGGGGGAAGCAGGCTCCCCGCTGAGCAGAGAGCCAGACATGGGGCTCGATCCCAGGACCCCGAGACCACGACCCGAGCCGAAGGCAGAGACCCAACCCACCGAGCCACCCAGGCGCCCCTAACTAGTTTATCTTAACAATACCTTTCCAAAAAAATAATAATCTTTTTTGAACCTTCATTATTATACTCATATTTTATCCTTCATAGTATTTAACTTTATTTTTTGTATTCACATAACGGTTTTTTCTTCTAAAAAATTTGGGGTACAACTTCCTCTAGTGGATCAAAATACACCCTAAATCTAGCTCCGGGCTTGTTCTAGTCTCCAGCCTGAGCAAATTCTCTCCACTTTCTTTTTCTTTATTCTCCCAACCAACTTAAACAACTCCTTTTTTTTAGAAATTAAAAAAAAATATGTTGTTTTTCATCTTTATAGGCATATTCCATCCCTTCACTGTGTTTACCCTTATATACATTTTTCATTCTTTAAAATTTTGGGAGGTACTTTTTTCTAAGAGACCAAAATGCCCCACAATTAACTGGGTGATCCTGTTCTAGTCACCAGTCTAATATATATATATATATATTTTTTTTTTTCTTTTTTATACTTTTTATTTGTATACTTTTTTTTAATATATTTTTTTCTGAACTTCTTTTTATCCCCTTTCTCCGCCCCCCCACAATTTGGGGTCTCTTCTGATTTGGTTAAAGGGCATTTTCCTGGGGTCTTTGCCACCCTTTTAGTATTTTATTTGCTCCTTCATATACTCTTATCTGGAAAAAATGACAAGGCGGAAAAACTCACCACAAAAAAAAAGAACAAGAGGCAGTACGAAAGGCTAGGGACCTAATCAGTACAGACATTGGTAATATGTCAGATCTAGAGTTCAGAATGACGATTCTCAAGGTTCTAGCCGGGCTTGAAAAAGGCATGGAAGATATTAGAGAAACCCTCTCTGGAGATATAAAAGCCCTTTCTGGAGAAATAAAAGAACTAAAATCTAACCAAGTTGAAATAAAAAAAGCTATTA
>PISX010014473.1:0-52896 GCA_004024625.1 Mellivora capensis
CAAGGCAAGCGAGCATTCGAGGACCGGCTTTATTGCAAGCACCCTCGGGCGAGGTTCCGCGACTCTGGGGGAAAGAGAGTCGGGAAGTCGCACGTGGGGCAAAGAGGTAGGGGCTTATATGGGGTTCCGCTGGTGAAGTCCGGAGAGGAGGTACTGAGGCCTTGTCGAGTTTTTCCTAATAAGGGCCGAATTCAGCTGCAGGGTTCCTCATTGGTTCGTTGGTGGGAGGAGAGAGGTTTTGGTCTCCCCTTTGAGTTTGCTTCCTGGGTCTGATGCGGCCGTTGTCGCAGGAGGGTGATGGCGGGAACCGCGGCCATGTTAGGTGTCCGTCATTTTGAACGGTTCTCCCCTCTCTCGCCTGACCCCAACAATGGCCAAGATTTTTTTGATATCCCAGTGGTACCTCCTGGGATCAATATCATATAATGATAGTTGATTTCTTCAGCTCATTGAAGGAAGGTGTGGGGGAAGTAGAAAGAAGCTGAACTGGTCCAACTTTCTGATCCTACAAAATAAAGACTTTGCTGTATAATCTGCTTGGACAACACTCTTAGTCTTAAGTAGAACACATTGTCAGGATAATCAGAAGTCATTTAGAAGAATACCCCAAAGGCATTTCAAACTTCTATTCTTGCTTAAGTGACCTGAGTCTTAGGAGAGTCTCATGTATATAATATGCATGATAACTGGTTACAAGGAAAAAAAATAACTGGTGACAAGGGAAACAAATACTATATTCCAGACCCTTTTCTCAGCCCTTTACACACAATCCTTTATTTAATCCACATAACAACACTATGAGGAAGGTACAGGTTTATCTCCACTCTACAGACAAGGAAACCAATCCACAGAAATTTTGCCCACTGTCACACTGCTAGGAAGTGGCAGAACTAGCCCTGAAAGCCAGCAGTCTGAGACTTGTTGAGACAATTACAGACTACCCAAAACTACATCTCTAATAAGCTTTACTCCCCTCACCTATTGTCATCTACCTGTCTCTGCCCAATGCCCGCTGCTTTCCCATTGCCTGGTCCCACACCTGCTGACTGCTTCCATTCTCGTGAGTCCCGTCCAAAAGCATCCATAACAACCTATATATTACTGACTTCCGTATTCAAAGAAGCTTCTAATCAATGATCCAATAAATGTACCCTGCAGAGAAAGACCAAAAAAGCATAGTCTTCACTTTTTTAAATGAACTACCTTATGTTCCCAAGCTGAGATCATAGAATTGTTTATAAGGAAGGAAGTGAATCGCCTCCTGTTACACACATTATTTAAATAACTTGAAGATTCTGAAATCAAGTTTAAGAACTCTACATCAAATCTTGTCAATTAAGTATTAACATACAATGGGGTACCTGGGTGGTGCAGTCAGTTAAGCACCCGACTCTTGGTTTTTGCTCAGGTCATGATCTCAGGTTCCTGGGATTGAGCCCTGTGGCAGGCTCCACACTCAGCAAGAAGTCTGCTAGTCTCTCTGTCTTGGCTCCTCCTGCCTGCCCCCCTGCCCCACCCCTGCTCACTCTCTAAATAAATACATAAATAAAATATTTTTAAAAAGATATTAACATGCAAAGCCCTCACAGCCTCAGAAATATTCCAAGCTAAGAAGAGGGCTTTGAGGAAGATATCAGCCATGCATATTTCCTAACTGGGTTTCTGAGATACTGTTAAAAAGAAATTAATCTTAGTGAATTCTAGTTCCTAAATGCTTGGAAACAAATAACAGGTTGATGAACTCACAGCTTAAAAAAAAAAAATTGAATCCTACCTGGGATAGGGTAGGTACAAAATAAATTTACTAAAATGATCGGTTAATATAAACATGTTGGCGAACAAAGACCGGAAGAGAAATCCTCTTAAGAGTTAACTGACAGATCTTCTTCTCTCCCTCTTCAACAAAGGGAGTTTGTTTGCTTATGTTGTTGACTTAGTCAAATATGAATCCGAGTTCTACTTCCTTTTCTCTGTTACCAAATGTCACTATGCGCTGACTTGGGGTCCACAGGTTTAGAGATATGCAGGAAGGAATGTACACAAGACCCAAGAACTGACTACCCTGGAACAATCAAGATCAATGCTCCAGCCCACCTCCTTTGGACACTTAGTCTGCATGATGGCAGATATGTAATGTGCACGGGTGTTCACATGCCTCTTCCTGCATTTCTGGGGTTATGCTAGGAAATACTCTGAGCTAAGAGACATACAACAATATTTAGTCCTACAGAAATGTGGGTTTCCTGACAGACGCAATTTTAGGGTATGCTGGATAACTGGACTAATTCCATATATTCCTGCCCTTTGATTTGATTCCTGCACATTCTTTGTAGGGGCTGTTCAACATGTGACTGTCTATCTCTGTGGCTATGTATGAGCGGTACTCAGAATTTGTTCATTCATCTATTCATTCAATAAATATTTATTGTGCACCCATTTGGGCCCCTGAACAACACCATTTATTATTTCATGCCATATTGGTTTATTCCCTACAGATAAGGATATACACTACACCTATGGCTTTCTTCCTGTCACACTGGTTAGGATTCACTCACTGATCAAGAGGGATTTCAGTAGGGAACTATGTAAAAAGGCAGCGCAAACCTCATACAAATTTAGCTGGGTCCACCTTCTAAATACCAGAAAGCTGGGAGGTGGTGGGGGGATGGGTGAGATAGATGCTGGGGAATAAGGAGGGCACTTCCTGTGCTGAGCACCCAGTGATGCGTGGAGATGTAGAATCACTCTATTGTACACCTGAAACTAGTGTGTTAACTAACTAGAATTTAAATAAAAACAATAAAAATAAATAAATGTTGGAAAGTAGGTAAACCATGTGCAGCGAAGGAACTTTTGTTGTTACAAATACCTATTATAATTTCTCAGCAAATTATTAAGGCTAAATTATTGTGAGCTAAAAATGTACTGCCCATGCAAGCTGACAGGACTTGATGCCAGAGAAGCTTAGTACATGTTATAAAAAGCTGAATAGAACCAGAAGGAGTTTGTGAGGGCAGAACACCTTTTCTATACTCTACCCCTTCCGCACACTCTGGTGAGTATCCGACATTATCTCAAGGCAGGGAAGCCTGGAAGGGCCAGACATTTCAGATGGCTTTCCTGTCGTTCACAAGGCTAATCGCCTTAGAACACCTCTGTACTTTCCTGAATCCCTCCTAAAGAACCCAGCCTCCCAGACTGGTGAAGTGTAGGTCCTTTGGGATGATCAAAGCCAATACTGAGTTCGTTGCCAAGGGAAGATAGAAATTGGGGAATACTAACAGAAGCAAGTCATCTTCACAAGAGAAACAAGAGGAATATCTTGTGTTCCTTTTGTCTTACGGGTTTTCTTTTTTTTTTTTTTTTTTTTCAAAAGATTTTATTTATTTATTTGACAGACAGAGATCACAAGCAGGCAGAGAAAGGGGGGAAAGCAGGCTCCCTGTGAGCAGAGAGATGGATCCCAGGACCCTGAGATCATGACCTGAGCCGAAGGCAGAGGCTTAACCCACTGAGCCACCCAGGGGCCCCTGTCTTACGGGTTTTCAAGGTATTGAGGAAAGGCAGAACCGGGAGGTCAAAGGACATGTGATTTGGGGTGAGGAGGAGTGTAATAAAAATTTTCATAGAAGCTTCCCTTTCTGAGTTAGGCTCAGACAGCTGGTGACAATTATATGTTTCCTCGCTCTGCCCTAACAAAGTACCACAGACCGGGTGGCTTAAAACAACGGGACTTTACTGTCTCCACTCTGGAGGCCAAGAGTCTGAAATCAGGGTGTCAGCAGGGCCCTTGCTCCATCTGAAACACGCTGGAGAGTCCTCCCTCATCTCTTCCTAGTGTCCGGTGGTTTTCCGGCCATCTTCCGCACTCTTGGCCATGCAGCTGCCTCACACCAGCCTCTGCCTCCAGCATCACTCAGTGTTCTCCCTGTGTGTCTTTGTCTTCACATGACTGTCTTAGAAGGACATCGGTCATATGGATGGAGGCCCATCTGACTCAAACATGTCATTATCCTAGCTAATCACATCTGCAGCAACCTAATTTCCAAATAGAATCATTCGGAGATCTTGGGGATTACCACTTCCCCACAGCTTCGTAGGTGGCAAATCCAAACTATAACAATGATGGGATATGGCAGATACTATATGGACAACAAAGCATTCTGAGATTCACTGAGTAAAATAGTCTTTATTTCCTCTATTATTCCGAGAGCCCTAAGTGACTAAAACTAGTTGGGAAAGAAAGTTTCCAGAACCAGCAATATCATCGGTTTTAAAAAGAGGTGGTGTGATTTCTAACGTTCTTATTCTACATAAAGATGTAGTGTGTGTAGTAAATCTCTGATAAACAGTGACATTTCTAGAATTAAGTAAAATGATTACTAAGGATGAGCAGGAATAATTCAAAAGATCATGGTCAACAGGCTATATATTTTCTTAACAGCTTGTTTCTAATCCATATATTAGATCACTGAGTGAAGAGGTGAGGTAGGTTTGAGTCTGAGTCATACTGGCTACTTAAGCAAGTCACCTCACCCCTCTGAAACTCATTTTCACCTAAGTTATATACATAATTTGTTCTGTGGTAGAAGCATACATTGCTGCCTGGCCACCCCAAAACCCCAAGAAACTGTGACTTATAAACTGTTCTTAATGAAAAAGGAACCATATGTACACTTTATTCCACCCCCGAAACATGGGTTGAGGTGGACAACTCATTCTGGGAAACCCACCTACAGGTATCCTTCGCTGACCTCTGTTGCCTCCAAAAGATGAACGGGCCAATCACCTTTCTGTCAGGGATTTGAAATTGGGAACCAAGAATCTATGAAGTGTTAATGCAGGAACTAGAGATATAAAACAGTGAGATATAATTGGAACAGAAGGGGCCTTGATGGTCTGTGTGAGACAACAGTTATGGAAAAGTAAAGTCTAGAATGGTACAGAAAAAAGAAGCGGAGGTGCCTGAGACCTTCCAGCTCATGCAAGAGGGTTGCCTTTATTCTTTTTGTTTTTGGTCCTCCATTGTTTGCATACGTTACAGGTATATGTGGGTCTTTCTTTTTGTTTGGGGCATTTATCCTGCCCAGTGTTCTCCGAGCTCCCTGAATCTGTGGTTTCTGTGGCTTGGTCTCCGCCACTAACTGTGGATCAACACCTCTTCTCGCTCTTCTCCGTCTAGCATTTCAATGGCTTGTATATTGCATCTTTCAAAATGGTTCTCAAACATTCTGTTCTGAGCTTTTTCATCCTTTTTATCTTGCATTTCAGTTTGGAAAGTTGCTCACGGCCGATTTTTAAGCTTATTGATCTTTTCCCTTGGCCATGTTGAGTCTACTGAGGAACCCATTGAATGTATTCTTCATTTCTGTTAGAGTGGTGCTGTTTTGCTTTTTTTTTTTTCTTTCTAGCACATCCCTTTGATACTTTCATAGAGTTTCCGTTTCTCTGCTTACTTTAGCCATCTGTTCTTATCTGTTATCTATTTTTCCCTTAGAGCCTTTATTATCATAGTTATCTTCAATTCTCTGTTTGATAATCCCAACATCTGTGCATATCTGAGTCTGATTCGATGACTGCTTTGTTGCTACAAACTGTTCTTTTTTTTTCATGCCTTTCGGGCATGTCTTGTAATTGTTGAAATCTGATGCATTGAATAACAGGAACTGAGGTAAACAGGCCTTTATTATGAGGAGGTATGTCAAGCTGGCTAAGTATTGGGATATATTTCATGTATGCTGTAGCTGTAGGAGCCAGAGGCTACAGATTCCTTATAGTTTGCCTTGCCTCTTGAACCTGGGCTTCCCTAGGTACTACTCCTCCTCTGAGTCTGTATCTTGCAGCTCTTTCAACTGTAATTCACTGCTATTATGCCAAAGCCCTGTGGGTGAGACAATAACATGGGGGAGGCAGGAGTGTTCTAGATCTTTTGATTAAATATTAGTCTTTTAAATATTAAATATCAGTCTCCTGTGTCCTTGGGCTGTGACCTTTACAAGTATTTCTCCTGTAGTGTAGCTTCCCATACCCCCACTCCCTACTCCATTCACTGGCTACAGGGTTTCCAATCTATTCCCTTGAAGACCTGACCCCTGTTGTCTATGTTGCCCTACCCACATTAGATGAGGAGAAACAAAACAAAACTAAACAAAAACGAACCCTAGGAGTGGGGAGGAATGTCCTTATCCTAGCTGGGATAAGACCCCAGCAAAGTCTTTTCTCCTGGAGAGTAGACCTTACGGAAAAGATCCTGGTGGGTACTACACACAATTACTCTTCCCTTCCTCCTGTCAGAACCACGAGGGATTTTTCTTGGGTCTTCACCACTACAACACAGTTCTTATAGGCAAAGTCCATGGAAGTGTGTGGGCCCCCATAAGCCTGCAGCCCCAGGAGTTTCTCTCCCATTGAGTCCCACTCAGACTTCAGGAACTCTTCAGAGTCACCACTAAAGCATTCCTACCAGTTTATAGCTCTAACAGGCTCTGCTCCAGATAAGCAGACCCTGGCGCTCACTCCCTAGATGGCCCTGTATCTCCAGATTTCCAGTCCAAGAAAAAGTGATTAATTTTCAGTCTGACCAGCCTTTTCTAGGTTGTAAGGATGAGAGCGAAGACTTCCAAGTCCTTTACATGTCAGAGTTTAAATGTAAGTCCTCATCATTGCCTCCTTTCCTGAAGGCTGAACTTTGATTTCTGTTTCTGGGTTTTTGTGAGATCTCCATGTTTAAAATAAATCTATCTTCTCCTGAGTTGTCTTGTGTAGGTCAACCATGCAATCAAAAGACCCCTGTCTAAAATGTATTGCCTGCCATGAGCTGCAGCTTCTCCAATTTTATAAAGGGGTACTTAGGCTAAAATAACTCTAAAATCTCCTACTAATCAGACATAAAAGGGAAATACCTACAAGATACCACACTTTTTAAAACCATTCCTCTTCAGGGTACTGATCCTTTCTTGTTTTCAGATTCAAGGAAGGGTAAAATAACCTAGTTGTGGAGGTGGGGGAATGCTCGTAAGACTGGATTAGGGAAAAATATTTTCAATAAATAAGAGAGGTACAGCCACGAGTTTGAATATAAGTGGCAGCTGCCTACATGAACATCACTTGTGTGTTCTGGTGATATGTGACCAAAAATTGGGTTAATAATTAATCATTTTCACAAAAATTGCATCTTTTTTTTTAAAGATTTTATTTATTAATTTGACAGAGAGAGATATCACAAGTAGGCAGAGTAGCAGGCAGAGAGAGAGGGGGAAGCAGACTTCCTGCTGAGCAGAGAGCCCGATGCGGGGCTCAATCCCAGGACCCTGAGATCATGACCTCAGCTGAAGGCAGAGGCTTTAACCCACTGAGCCACCCAGGAGCCTCCAAAATTACATCTTTTAATATAACACATCAATAACATTTATTTATATCTCACCTTTATCCAAAACAGACAAAACAGATGAAAGCATCTGTAGTTGGAGTAGGGGCACCTGTGTGGCTCAGTCAGTTAAGCTTCTTACTCTTGGTTTTGGCTCAGGTCATGATCTTGGGGTCATGGGATCGAGCCCTGGGCTGGACTCTGTGCTCAGTGAAGAGTCGGCTTAAGATTCTCTCTCTCCCTCTGCCCAACACCCTCCTGGCTCTCTCTCAAATAAATAAATAAAATCTTATAAAATAAAATAAAGCATCTGCAGTAGACATGTTTTTGGTTTGTCTGGCATCCTTTGCCACGGAGATGAACCTGTGATCTTTCAGGCGGGTCAGTCTGAATGCTTCCCTGAGATTTGCAGAATTGGATCTATGGAGAGAAGGGAAGCTCTTCCCCTGAACCCAAGTGCTGCTGGCTGCCACATCTCCAGCTCCGTGGAAGAAGCTGGGAGAAGGGAGTCAATACGCAGAGGAGAAGAAAAGAGACATGGAGAATCCTAGCAGCATTTATGTCCCTGAACAGCTTGCTGAACCCCTACCCTGCTCCATGTAAGACCGGATGAGCCAACAAATAACTCTTTTTTTACTTAAACTAGTAGCTTTCTATTATTTCTGGCCAAGAATCTTGGCTAATATAAAAGCTGATATTAAGTTTCATTTTGGTTCGGTTTTTAATATCTAAAATATTATCTTCAAACATAAGCAGAAGAGTCTACTGGAAAATATACCTTGAGGCACCAGCTTCCAAAAGAGCAAAATCTAAGATAGGAGGTTACAGAAGAAAGGCCTTAAAGATCAAACACTGCACACGATCTTACCATCTGGATTAATGTACAAATCTATTCTGTGCCACAGGGATATCTATAATTGAAGATAATATCTATCATGAAACTATCTTATAGAAAGTACGCAGTGAAGTTCATAATGTGCTTTGAGCAATTTGGAAAATAGTATTTTTTAAATCTAATGTATATGTCACATTTAAGAACAATAAATTTAGATAAATTTCTTAATATTCCTGTTGCTCAGTTTCTTTTTCTTTACAATGGGGGTAATACCAGAAAAATAAATAAATAAATAAAACGGGGGTAATAATACCTCTCTTGAGGGGGTGTCGACAGAATTAGCAATCATACATATGTGAAGCTGGAAGATTGCGAGTCAACTTAAGGTTGATCTGCTAGAAAAGGAGGGACTGCCAACTAACTACCCAGGCCTCTCTTGCAGGAGTTGACAGACATTCTGAAAAGGGGACTTGTGAAGGGGAAGTTTTCTGTAAAGATTATGTGTGTGTAAGTTCCAGGGGAGGAGACAGGAGAGTTAAGTACAATGAGAATGGGTATGGTTCATTGGTTCCTACCCCAGCCCACAGGACCAGCCCCCAGGAGGAGAGAGAGAAGGATCCTGTTTGGAAACTTAAAGAGTTTCTACAGTTTGGGAACATCTAAGCAAGGCATTCTTCTACAAGGTAGAGCAGCAACTAAAATAGTGGAGGCCCAACGGAAGCCTGAGGAGCACGCTGCACCCAAGAGTGTGAGCTTGTTTGTAGATCAGTGAGGAACCCCTGGGACTTCCAAATCTACATGAGAAGAGGAAGACTTTCCAGGGGACTGAGATCCTGCACAATATGATGGAATCTCGAGTCAGCAAAATTTGAGTGTAAAACCTAGTATGATTTTATTCAGAAGAAAAGTGAGTTCATCCTTGAAATAGCTGGGTTCTGTATGTAATAAGATTTGTCATTCAGGTAGGAGCACGATAAATGGCTGCAATTGTCATCCTAAGATATCTCTCTGTGGACTTCTAACCACACCTTACGATTGGCCTGTCAGATGTTACAGAGCTTTAAGGATGAGGTCACATGATTTCCTCTGTGTTAGTTAAAAGCAACATTGAGATGAAGCATTAAGCCTTGCTGTGGGTGAAATAGTTCACTGACTTTCATGTGCCCTCACCCCCTCCCATCAAGAAGCTGAGGTGGCTAAGCAAAACAAATTACTCTGGGATACCTGCGTAGCTCAGCCAGTTAAGCGTCTGCCTTCAGCTCAGGTCATGATCCAGGGGTCCTGGGATCAAGTCCCATGTCCGGCTCCCTGCTCAGTGCAGAGCCTGCTTCTCCTTCTGCCTACTGCTCCCCCTGCTTGTGCTTTCTCTCTGGCAAATAAATCACTAAAATCTTTTTAAAAAATTGTAAATTGCTCTAAGGTTACCCTTTATGCATCACATTTTCAGGTAAATATTAATATACTTTGACTTATATTGGCATCATCTACATTTCATAATACAAAGTTAAATTTTTCTGAAAAAAGAATTCAGTATTTTAAAACTGCTTTTAAAAAACTAATGCTTTTAAAACTCTAATATTTTGTTGTCCAACCTACCAATAATGACCAACAGGTGAACATATACGAATCTCCTTGAGTGGGAACTGTCACGAAGCATGTATGTCAAGTGGGTTAAAAAAAAGTCCATAAATTATAGTGGAAGGAAAGAAAAATAAATAGGCTAATATCTCTTTTTGATTGTTCTTTTCCAAGGAAAATTTTGATTTGCTCTTCATTTCCCTAGTTTTACCTGAGTAATCATGCTAACATTTGGCAAGTACAGGTCCCAGCCACCATTCCAACACTCGCCATGTGTTATAGTGGTGCCCTAGGTATACCCTTAGAGGACGAGGGCTCAACTTCCCGAGGAGTGACCTGAAGTCTGGCTCAGGAACCATTTGTGTTTCTGAAGTCCCACATGGGATTCTCAGGCCTCAGGAGCAGCTGAGCTCTACCATCTGCAAAAACGTAGAAATCACAGAATTTGCTTCGCTTCTCAAAGTCCTTCTAGTTAACTAACTTTTAGTAGTAGTGTCATGACTTCTATGACGGCAATCTACGGGTGAGCAGAACGTTACCCTTGTTTGCACCAATTTTTCCTCTTTTTTGTGTGTGTTACAGGTTACACTGTATAAACACAGAATATCGTATGCATGTTGTTCATTAGCTTTTGTCTTCAGTGTACCACAGCTACGTGCTCAGGGCAAGAAGTAAACAGCCATATTATGGGGTGATTATAAAGAAAGAATTCCTTGCTAGGTTGTATTTTGATAGGTAATGTTAACTGCAGCTCTAACTGTACAAGTAATTGTAGTCAATTTAATGAAATTTGGTACTGTTTTAGCAAAATATCTGTCAATTTTGGGGCTCAGTTTAGAACAGAGCACCTTTTTTACCCACCTACATAAATTAATGGTAATTATGATTTTGACAAAGGCAAAATCAACCTAGGAGGTTTTTTTCAGAAAAGAATTATTCTTTTAAGATAGGGGGAGACTAACTCAGTTAATCCTTAAAACAACCCTAAGACATTAAATATTTTACTCTTTAAGTGTTTATTTAGCATTCACTACATCCAGGCACTGTGTGTGTATTAACTAAAACAGTCCTTTCAACAACTCTGGGTGGATATCATTGTCAACCCCATTTAATGACAAGGATACTAAGACATAGGGGGATTAAGTAGTTTGGCCAAACTTAAATTAAACTGATACTAGTCTGGGGTGCCTGGGTGGCTCAGTGGGTTAAGCCTCTGCCTTCAGCTCAGGTCATGATCCCAGGGTTGTGAGATCGAGCCCCGCATCAGGCTCTCTGCTCAGCGGGGAGCCTGCTTCCCCTCTCTCTTTGCCTGCCCCTCTGCCTACTTGTGATCTGTGCCAAATAAATAAATAAAATCTTTAAAAAAAATAGATACTAGTCTGTTTCATAGGACAACAAGCTGACATGAGTATCCATCTATAATATTCCTAACACCTACCAATTACTGAGTGTTGGCATTTCCCATTCAACCTCTCATTTAGTTATCCTATAAAATAGCTATTCTTACCCTGATTTTAAATATAAGAAAACGGGTACATAAAAAAAGAGAAAAAAACCTGCTCCGAATCACGTGGCTAATTAGGACAGCTGAAATCTGACTACGTACATCCAAGTCAAAACCTATGCTTTTGTCCAGGTGAAGGGTTTAGTGTGGTAGAGTAACAGAGGGCATGGAAGGATGGCGTTTTCAAGCTTAACCAAAGGGAGCATGGATTTTTTTTTTTAAGGCCACAAAAGTTTTAGTCCATTATACAGCTGCCAGTTTAGCAAGTAACAGAAATAAAGGTAAACGGTATCTTGGAAATTGGTCTCTACATAATAGCCAGCGGTACAGTAACAACATAAAGAGGACAAGGGGGGTTTCTAATGTTTTTTTATGACTATATTTATAACATTTAAAAGTAATTCAAACTGAGAAGAAGTGCAGAGCTAAGTGGAGGGCTAACCAAAGCCACCTTCTGCCTCCTTCTCCATAACACAGCACGTATACGCTTCACCACTACATACACTGGGCCACAAATGACAGGTTTGTCATTCCCTGTAGTAGTAGTGTATTAAGGGAAATCATGAAATTCTTTCTCTGGAAGATTCCAAAAACAGTTTTTCATCTGGCTTAATGGTTGTCCTTTCTGAAATTAGGTGAACTGACTGGATTCTTTTGGTTTCTCCTAGCCCTCATATAAGATGTAGGTACATCACTAACACAAATCCTTTAATAAAACAAAAACAAAAACAAAAAAACGTTATGGGGACACCTGGGTGGCTCAGTCAGTTAAGCATCTGCCTTCGGCTCAGGTCATGATCTCACAGTCCTGGTATCAAGACCCGTGTTGGGCTCCCTGCTCAGCGAGGAGCCTGCATCTCCCTCTCCCTCTGCTGTTCCCCCTGCTCGTGTGCTCTCCCTCTCTCTGTCAAATAAATAATTAAAATTAAAAATAAAGTTATAGAATGTTTGCTAAAATAATACTCAAGTAATTTACTTCCAGATAGGAGGCTAACAGTGAAAACTGACATACCGTGTAAAATATTCTAAAGGATTCAGAATAGTAGACATTTGAAATTTCTGGGAAGAAATTTTGTGCACTGGAGAAATTTTATGGTTAGAGATAATTTTATTCAAATGTACATACTTATAACTACCATCAAACAGTATAAAATATATTCAAAGAATTAACCATAGCCGGTACTTTAAAGACAATCATAAAATAGCACAAGAGCACGATGGCAGTAATAAGACCATGAGAGAAAATTCAACTTACATATAAGACTTGTACAGCTTCAGGTATTTATAACTAACATAATAATAATAGCAAGCAGCTTCGGGGTGTTTCCTATATACCACCATGGTAGCAACATGATTCTCCTGAGTTATCTCATTTATCCTCATCAACCCTATAAAGTTGACATGTCAGTTCCCTTTTAGCAGGGAAGAAACGGAAACAGAGGTAGGTTATCTGTCCAAACTTAAACAGCTAATGAGTGACTGATCAATGTTTAAAGTTCAAACCCACACAGTTCAAGCCCAGAACCCAACCCCTGTGCCATGCTTCCTCTGGAGAACAAAACTTGTTCCTCCTCATCAGGAGCAGGGCAGATGTTTAAGATGCTAATGTGAAGTCAAATGACCGAGGAGGAAAAGAAGCAAGAGCCTCTGATAATATTCAAACTGAATACCCCCTAAATCATTGTGACCTCACTCGGGTCTTTTGAGGGTATACTCCAACTCTTGGGGATTAATGGGCCACATTATTTGTAGCTGATTTCCCCCAGCTCCCTTTGGGCTCTCCTATCATGGGGGGTCCACAAGTGTAGACAAGTAGACTTTAAAACTGTGTTCACATCACTATACATTTCACTTGTTTGGTTACTCATGTACATTACATGGCCATTTCAGAAATCCCTAGAATAGTCTGTTACACTAAATACCAGTTGTGATTTTTAGCTCTTGACCCCATTGTGTAGGATTCTGGTCTGAAGTAAAGAATCAGGAATATGGTCACTCTTACTTCATTTGCTCTGGAAACTCAGAGAATACAGTATCAAAGAAAACATTTTAAGGCACGTGAGCCTTTTCTGTTCTTTCAGTTTTCTCTGCCTGTGACTGATGAGAAGGAACCCCCCTGCCACCTACCATGCCAGGGTGTAAGAAGAGAAAGAAATGGAAATCAGTAACATGTAACAGGTACCTTATAAATACTGCCAAGGGCCTGACCTTTGCCAGCCATATCTAACATTTTTCAACTTTTCAAGCATGGTTCACAAACGAGGCCAAGGGCACCACAAAAGAATTACTGAAAATATAAGCATTCAAGTGACTTTTAATATTAAAATACTTTATGAAATGATATATAAAATCATTGCACATGATAAATTTCCTTAGTCTCTGATTTTAAAAGTTTTCAACAACATGTCGGCTGCTAGTCCTGGGGACAGGGCCCCACCAAGAACCTTTTTTTCCATAATGGGGATCTGTTCCCGGATGGTGGGATGGGTCCTGAAATGTTCTAACACACTTTCCTGAATGAGATTCCACATCCAAACTTTCTGCTGCCTCTGCCGCTTGGCTGTCAGCTCCCCACTGGCGAGCATGAGGTTCTGGAACTCTCTCATTTTATCCCACATTTCACTGATGCCCTCTCCACTTCTGGCAGAGATACGAATTACCTATTGAAAAGGGAAGAACCAAAACCGTTTTACTTAAAATGACAGAAAACATCTTCTTAGGGTCTCTGATATTTGCCAATTAAGTCTTACAGTCTACAAAAATAGGTAAGTGAAAACGGAGACATTTTATCACTGTGTCGAAGTAAACTATGCCCAGAAATAGACTGAGGTCACTGACTACGATTACTATGTGCAGAAGCAAGACACTGATTTCAGGTCAAAATGTTTAGCCCACAGGCTTATTTTGACTTAGGATTGCTCACATGGTTTTCAGACGCAACACGGACGAGCTGTGAGAGGGTCACGAGGATGGGTAGGTTGTCCCGAGGCCTGAGCGCGAGGGAACAAAACTACGGCGAGACAACAGCCCCATTCCGATTCAGCTCGGCTAAGAGCCAAACACCTGGCACCTGCACGGGCCAGATGGCCCCGTGCCCAGGGTAGACAACGTGGATGGGGGAGCCGGGGAGTGGGCGGCAAGAGAGGTCATCGCTGCTCTCACACGAGTGATACTGGCTCACTCTTTAACAACAGAGTGAGCTCCTGCACAGAAGGCCGCCCACATCTATATCCGCGTACCATTTATTACGGAACTGGTCTTTGTTTTTTTCTTTATTGAAACAGCACCCAGCAAGCATAACGGGGAGGGAAATGATCACATCAAAAGCCTCTTGTCTCCTACTCAAACTCTAAGATAGAGAATCAAATCACTAACTGTTCCATAATCTTCAGAAAGTTCCTTTCAAAATGGATTTGCTATCACTTCCGAATGGCTCAAGTCAAGCATTAAGCAATCTAATCTATCCCCTCATATCTAGCTTTTGACATCTTGTGATTGAAGGATTTTTATTTAAAATCATGACTATCTGCTCTGGCTTTGTCATAATTTTTAAATTGTGATCTCACATCCAAGCAGAGATGGATTACGTGTGGCATGGGATTCGCATCCTCTCCTCTAATGTGCACAGTCCACTCAGGTGAGGAGCACAGAGCGGAACGCAAGCTGACCTTGGGTCTCCAGACTTCGGAGCGCTTGCGGAGTAACTTCAGGGCGCTCACGTACTCTGCCTGTATCCTTCGAGCCGGCACAACCAAGTCTCCATCAGATTTCGTTATGGCCACCAGGTCCGCCATCTCAATTATACCTCTCTTGATACCCTGAAGAGAAAAAGAGAGCGATGTATCAAAAACATTTCATTTAAATAGAGCAAAAAATGGGCGACCAGTCAACGCTAAGATTTTGAGAGTCACACACTTCATTAACTAACTTTACCTCCACATCCTCCCAAGCCCTGGGTACCAGGAACCACAATCACTTAACTGTTGGGATTATGGAAGTCATCTATAAGATGTCTCCCAAATTCAGAGACTAACATGAGAAAATACATTTACAATTAGAGGAAGTACATCCTCAAGACACAACCAGAATGAGTGGCAGGAGACAAGTCCAGTTGTCTCATGACGGATTCTGTCTCTCCTGAGCTAATGCTGCAGGACGCAAAACCATCCATCATTAAGTGCTTACAGGGTAAAGACACCTATCACTAACATCTGCATTTCCGTACACAAAGTCTTCGAACCTTTCCTCAAGGTTTATAATTCTTTTCCAATTCGCATTTGAGGAAAATAACCAGGTAGCTAAAGATGCCCCAATCTCGATACTACAAACACCCACACCACAGTGGTCTCTTTTGGCTGGAACTATCCATGTGCTCCATTCACTCCCCATGCTGCCAGTGGAAAAATCTAAGTTGTAGGATTAGCTCAAGGTCATAAATTTTGTTACTATAAGTTAGGAAAAAACACAGAGAATGTGCCTTTGACTCGGGCATTTTAGCTAATATGAATGCTTTTTCTTTTCTTTCTTATTTATCTATCTATCTATTTATTTATTTATTAGACAGAGAGAGTACACGTGCATACTAGTAGGGGAAGGAACAGAGGGAGAGGGAGAAGCAGACTCCCCACCAAGCAGGGAGCCCCATGCGGGACTCGATCCCAGGACCCTGAGATCATGACCTGAGCCGAAAGCAGATGCTTTACCAACTGAGCCACCCAGGCACCTCTGAATGCTACTTCTTTTGCTTACATTACCAGCAACTTAATTTACAGAAACACAACACTGGCAATCTGTACTTCCAGAGATGTATACTTTGTGTTTTGGGAGGAAAAAAGGCAACATAATCACCTGCAATTCATCTCCTCCTGCTGGTGGCAACAGTAAAACAAACATGTCAACCATATCCGCAACGGCAAACTCCGACTGGCCCACGCCTGAGATTGAAAAAAATTCATAGCGATTAGACTTTCTCAGCTACCGTGACCGCCATTTCATTCACTCGTACTCACCATCACACACTCAAGTTGATCGCACTTTGAAACCCCCACCTCTGAGGAATCTATGAAATGCGCTGCCCTATGAGCGCACCTGTGACCCTTCCCACCTCTCGCCCTCGCTTATTGTCAGTAGCCCTCATGCTGGCTAAATGGCGAACCTCAAGATGCCCATTTTCTCCTCCCCCTCGCAGCTCTTTCCTGGCTTCCCTTTCACCAGTGAGCAGCTTGAACAGTGTGGTTCTACTCCTAGACCGTGCCTGTCAAGACTTTCGGCTTTCTGGCTTTCTCATCCTCCCAGGAGCCCTGCAAAGCCCCACCCATGGATCAGCCCAACGATCCATGTTCTCTCTTCTGTAAGGTGCCGGAGGAATGGTTCAGGAACAGGCACCATGGCAGGGTTGTGAGGTCTACCGTCCGCTGCCCACTCCGCACAGCCCGGCAAAAGCCGTGCGGCTAAGCAGCCTCAGTCAGCTGCTTTCCCATTTCTCGCAGTGGCTGTTACATTCATTGGGCCATGGTCTTCCCCATGATGATGCCCATGGAACCTACTTGGTGCTGAAAAAAGGGCCAGAGCTCCCTCAGCATCTCCCTCTCCCCGAATGCCAGCCCTGCCCACTGCCTCCTCTCCAATCGCAGCGTAAGAAGTACTGGCCCAAGATTAGCGGCTCCTTCCTCCCCACCTCCTCTGGGCCCCGGCTCTGCTTTATCTTTAAGCTCTCCTTACTCTACTGGCTCCTATCACTCAGCACCTCATAGGAACTGTGCTCAGGTCCTTCTCATTGAAAACTAAATGAACTAAGAAAAAAAACAGGACAAAACCTCACACAATCTCCTCTAATTATCACCATATTTCTCACTTCTTTATAGCTAAGTGTCTAATAAAAAAATCAATGTATGCTCATTTGTCTTCACTTCATTACCTCACATTAATTTCAATCCACTTAAATCTGACTTGCACATCACACGCTCCACTGAAACCCAAGAGTCTGTCCTTCGTTCGGGTGTCAGAGACTTCTAGCTGTCCATTCCATATTTATTCTTCCCCATTTCCTTACCACAGGGGTTGTTAGGAGCACTGATGTACCAGGTGGAAGCCCACGGTCACCAGACCCAGCTTCCACCAGGGATGATTTATGAGTGAAAGCAAAAGTCACCACATGGGGTTTCCAGGAAAATTCTTTAAAGGGGGGGCTAACGCAGTCAGAGGTACACCTCTTCTGCCGACCCCTTACCCCTCCTTCCTTACCCTCTCCCTCTTCCCTCTGCCTCCTGCTTGGAACGTGTATGTGACCGTTAGAGCTTTATCAGCTGTCTTTTGACCAAGAGCAACCCTGAGGAGGGAAACTTAAGTGCTGAGACTGGAGAGCAGAAACAGAAGCCGGGGACACTGAGGGCACTGTGGGGCCACCAGGCCTACTTGGGCCTGCCTGCCTCTGGGCTTCTTCTTTTTATTTATTTATTTATTTATTTATTTATTTTTTATTTCTTTTCAGCGTAACAGAGTTCATAGTTTTTGCACCACACCAGTGCTCCATGCAATGCGTGCCCTCCATAATACCCACCACCAGGCTCCCCCAACCTCCCACCCCCCGCCCCTTCAAAACCCTCAGGTTGTTTTTCAGAGTCCATAGTCTCTCATGGTTCATCTCCCCTCCAATTTCCCTCAACACCCTTCTCCTCTCCATCTCCCCATGTCCTCCGTGTTATTTGTTATGCTCCGCAAATAAGTGAAACCATATGATAATTGACTCTCTCTGCTTGACTGGAAGAGATTATGCTGAGTGAAATAAGTCAAGCAGAGAGAGTCAATTATCATATGGTTTCACTCTGGGCTTCTTCTATTTACAAAAAAATAAACCACCTCTGTTTGAATCATAGCTTTTTCGAGTCTCTGGGAGAAGGAGTCAAATGCAACTTCTACCCAACCAATGCACATGATTTTTAATGGTTCTCTTCTCTCTTGATTCTCCTACTACCACATGGGCAACTCCTCCTCCATCCCCCCTACATGGTGGAGTTTCTGGTCTCCAGCCCCATCTCTCTTCACCCCCTATGCACCGCCAAACTCTATGGGCTATGAATTCTGAACAAACCGTGGCTCTGTAAATTGGCCATCCCCTCTCACTCTCTTTATTTCACTCCAGTTCCTCCTTCAACACTGAGCTCAACTGTCACCTCCTCCCAGAAATCCTCCCTGATCCCTCAAACCCGAGTCAGGTTGTGGCACAAACATTTATCACTCAGTAACAGTAGATCATCTCCCCACAGCCTGTGAATTTCTTGGGGTTTCCATTTCAGTATTTTCATTGTGTATGACTAGGTACTAGGGATAGAAAGGTGAAAAAAAGCATGGCCCTGTATTAAAGGGTAACCAACTACGTGTATTTTTGTAGCGAATACTATAGACATGTGAAATGTGCTTCAACACAACAGGTGTTAAATTATTGTATTGTTTTCAATGCTTACAGTTCTCCTCTGGCATTTACAATATACCACTCTTGTATCACAGTTCTCCAGA
This sequence comes from Mellivora capensis, assembly GCA_004024625.1. Taxonomy (NCBI): domain Eukaryota; kingdom Metazoa; phylum Chordata; class Mammalia; order Carnivora; family Mustelidae; genus Mellivora; species Mellivora capensis. Next base: position 18,799 of record PISX010014473.1, read on the forward strand.
TAGATGGCTTTTCTTTAAAGGTCAGGATTAGAGCCTGCATTTTCATATCTCCTAGAGAACCCGAGATGTCTTGTATTTTATTATACCTTTAGTAAATATATGCTAAAGGAACAAAATTATACTAGTCACTCATCTTTATATAGCATTTGTTATAATAGTATTTTATTGTTATGAAATAGAAAATCACACTCACCTACAGTTTCAATAAGAATGATGTCATATCCCCCTCCTTCACACAACAGAATAGCTTCATTTGTGGTCCTTGTCACACCTCCTAAAGTACCACTGGTAGGAGACGGCCTGATGTATGCATTCATATCTCTTGATAACTCAGTCATTCGGGTTTTATCACCTAAGAGTGATCCTAAAACACAGAGTTTTCTAATCATGGAACACCTATAAAGGCCAATTATCAATCAGCTAATTAATTCCCAGGTGAAGTGCTTTAGGGCATTTCTCCCCAAATCTCAAAATTATTTCTTATTACTGAGCTTTAGTGCAACACAGCATATATGATGCCAAATTCATCGTTTTAACATTTCAAGCCCCTCAAAATTTATAATGGCTTCCCACTGACTAGAGGTTCATATCCAGATTCTTCAGCCTAGCACTAAAGGGCCTCAGAATGCAGCCCTACCTTACCTGTCCAATTTCAGCTTCTACTAGTCCCCAAATCAATCTTCCATTCCAGCCAAGACGGTTTCTTTATTGTCATCTTAACATTGTTGCCTTTATAGTTTTCAAATGGAGACGAGTTTGCCCCCAGAGGAAATCTGGCAATGTCTAGAGAGATTTTTACTTGTCAAAACTGGGGGGTAGGATGCTACTGGTGGGTGGAGGCCAAGGATACTGCTAAGCATCCTTTAGTGTCAAGAAGCTGCCCCTAAGAATGTCATTAGTGCCAAGGCTGAGAAACTCTGCTTTAATAGAAGTTCCTTGCTCATGGAACCATGTCTTACATATTCTCTACTGAGAGCTTATTCACTGTAGGAAATTAATTAGTTAATTTTTAAAAAAGATTTTACTTACTCATTTGAGAGAAAGAGAGAGAGCACGAGCAGGGCGTAGGGGCAGAGAGAGAAGCAGGCTTCCCGCTGAGCAGGGAGCCCAATGAGAGGCTCCATCCCAGGACCCTGGGATCATGACCTGAGCTGAAGGCAGACGCTTAACTGACTGAGCCACCCAGGCGCCCCATCAATCAATTTAATGACTGTGGATTAGAAGTAGTGATATTCTAGGGCTTACTGCAGTATTTTGGCAAATATCACTACTCCCAAACTCTAGAAGACTAAATGCCCTGGAACTATTGAAATTACCTCAAACTTTTACTTTCCTTTAGCCATATACCAATATTTGAAGGTGTAGTGCTATTCTAACCCACATTTTAATTTTCCCTCTACCTAAGAGCTAACTTCTCTACATAAAGTTGATGCTAAGCATTGAGAAGGTCCTTAGAGATATGGTCTTTTCCCTTGTGATTCCAGTTTAGAGTTCTCACAGGTTCTAATTCTAGAGCAGACACCTACCACATATCTCAACTACTTTACTGCACACAAAACTTTTTTCTAAAGTAATTTTCGGCATGAAATCATCTCTGTATAAGTCAACAATCTGCCAAAGCTGTACTTTAAATTATTATCCTATAGATCCTAACACACTGAATTAAAGATTATGACATTACTCTCCCATCTAACTGTCTTAGCCAGTGAGTCAAAAACTGTCAGTTGCAGACCCTTAGGGAGGTCTCCAAGCTGCTGCAGGGGACCTGTGAATCCAAAGCCCAACAAGGACTGACTAGAGACCAAAAAAGTAATGCTTCCCAACTTTAGCATCGTGCTGTTTTTCAAATGTAACTACTGCAGCAAAAATAAAGTAGAAATGGAAATTTACAGTGCCCTGTTAATCCTCAAGTATTTTCTTTGAGAGTCTATATATTTTTTCACCTGAGAAAGGGAACTTCATTTTTAGTTTAAGAATCAAAACCACATGGCCATGCAACTTTAATCAGGCTCTCTTGTCACCATATCTGCTACTACTATCTCAAGCTATTATTTTCTTTTGCTATTTCAAGTATTCTAGAATACAGTGAAGGTGAGAGGGAAAAAAGCCTTCTCACCTGAACGAAAATGAAAGCCACTATAAAAAAATTATTTGCTTAAGTCCTTACCTCTAACAAAGTAAGTTCTTAGACTGTAAATAAGACAATACATTCACATGGCTTTAATCTTGAACCCTGTGAGTATAATTTTATTTTATCGTTAACATCTTTATTATTGTGAATCAAAAACTGTACATGTTTTCAGCTAAAGTTCTCAATGGTTGGTAACAGGAATTGCTGTCCACCTCTCTACTGACCTAAAGCCCTTTAAATATGATTATATCATCTCTATTTTTTTAGCATGAAACCCACAGAATGCAAACCAAACACTTCCACAAAGTGCCCTGTACTTTCCCCTTACAACACACATTACATTGTAATGGCCAGTGTTTACACGTCTGTTTCCATCATTAGATATACAGCATATGACTAAGAGGACTGTGTCTCAGTCACCATTACACGACACAGTGCCTTCCTTGTACAATGCCTCCCCTATAGCAGACATTCAAAAACTTGTTAAATGAATAACTGTAATGTGAGAGGGATAAGGGGAGAAAAAACTTTCCTGGGGCACCTGGGTGTCTCAGTTGTTAAGCATCTGCCTTCAGTTCTGGTCATGATCCCAGGGTCCTGGGTTCAAGCCCCACATCAGGCCCTCTGCTCAATGGGAAGCTGGCTTCTCCCTCCCCCACTGCCCCTGTTTATGTTCCCTCTCTCGCTGTGTCTCTCTCTGTCAAATAAAAATAAAATAAAATCTTTAAAAAAAAAAAAAGGAAAGGAAAAACTTTCCTGAGTATTTACATGGTATGCTTTATGTTTTCCTTAAATGATCCTTTGGGGTAACGAAGTTTATTCATTTTCTCTCTCATGAGCTGCCAATTAAACTCAAGTGACTGTGTGCCCTCAAACCAGTAAGCAGTTGCTGAGCCCGAGATGTACATACCATGCTAAGTGCTGTGGGGGGAACAGAGGTGTATTACAGGGTCCCCCTAAGGGCTTTCTGTTTCCCTGAACATGTAACATGAACAGGTGACAAGTTATAAAGAGCAATAAGATTTTCTTTTAAGATTAAGAGATGTTACAACAATACAGGAAAAAAGTGAATGAGGGGATGGACCCATTTTCTGAACTGCATAGGGGATGATAGAGCAGGGCGGGGGGCGGGAACAGGAGGGAAGAGGGCCTAGTGTCAGCTGTGATAGACAAAGAGCTGAAATTTGCTTTTGTTTATCTTCAACTTCTGGCACCCATTTTCCTAGTTCTCTAAGTACCAAAGCTCCTCCTGGACTCCCCACAAACTAAGAAGCCCAAGGCCCCAAGCTACCTCCATCTCCACCTCACCCCCCCAAAACTCCTTTCAGTGAGATCAAACTCAGCGAGAGGTTAGAAGTTACCGGACTGTGCAAATTCCCATTAAATTATAAGAGAGCCCTATGAGACCCTGCTCTGCAATTAAAAAAAAAAAATCACCAATACTCACCACCACTAGTACAAGAAGAAGGGTCCACAGCTAGCACAGATAATTTGTGCCCTCTCTCAGTAAGCATTTTTCCAAAATACTCTATAAAGGTTGATTTTCCAGCACCAGGGGGCCCAGACAATCCTATAGTAGAGAGAGACCTTCTAATTTAATGAAAGAAATAAGATCAGCACGATGTTAAGTTCTATTCAAATATCAGATTACCTTGTATTTCTCCTAATGTATTAAAACCATCGTTAATGTATTTTAACATTTCCCAAAGTAAATGAAAAGCCATTTATTTATCTAGCTCCTGAGCAACAGGGATATAGGAAGAAAACAATTCTGAGTTCTGTATGTTCTCCAAATTTACTTTGTAAAAGGACAAAATATGATCGGCCCTTTTACTATATAATACAGATATTTCAGGACAGACATCATTGCTTATGTTGGTAATGTGCTGAATTTCCACAACACCTGCCCACCTCTCTCATCATGAGCAGTAAATATTCCACCTACCCCAATGCTGGACACTTGATCTTCCCATTGGAAAAACAACTCAGTACTTTGGAAATTCCCAGTAATTGAGAAAATAATTTCCCACTTATGAAAGATAATTTTTTTCACTTTACCCATAACTCAAAATATATGATTTAAACTGAATCCTGAAAAAATTAGTTTGTCTTAAGAAAGGGAGAAATTGGGATGCCTGGGTGGCTCAGTTGGTTAAGCCGCTGCCTTCGGCTCAGGTCATGATCCCAGCGTCCTGGGATCGAGTCCCACATCGGGCTCCTTGCTCGGCAGGGAGCCTGCTTCTCCCTCTGCCTCTGCCTGCCTCTCTGTCTGCCTGTGCTTGCTCGTTCTCTCTCCCTCTCTCTGACAAATAAATAAATTAAAAAAAAAAAAAAAAAAAGAAAGGGAGAGATTCCCCATTTGGCGAGTTCACAGAACATGGCAGATAAGAACATGCACTCTGGAGCCAGGTGACTGGTTCTGGTTCTAGCTCTGCCTCTTAAGAGCTGTGTGATCCTGGAGAAGTTACTTAGCCATTCTGCACCTGAGTATACTCTGCAATCAAATGCGTATGATAGCATCTATCTCTTCCGGTTGTTGTAAGAACTAGATGAGTTGCTATTTGCGATGTTTAGAACAGTACATGGCATAAAGTATATAAAAGTTAAGCATTTAATTGTAATTACACTCAAAAGTATGGCATGCCCAACCTTACTGTAATTTTCAGGGCAGGTCTCTTCTCTGTCTTAAACGTCTGTATGGGCGCTGAACAAACACCTGTTCCTTATAGTTATGATGGTGACAGAAGAGCTACAATACAGACACAGGTTCATCTGGATTCATAAGACCAAAATGAAAGAACCAGAACAGCAATGAAAATTTGTGAGTTACTAGCTTCGTGTGAGTTGCTGGTTAACTCCGTATATTTCTGCGATGTTTTCTCTTCAAACATCCATTAGGTATAATAAGTAAACACTTTGTCATAACTGGAATTTCTCTTTGGGAGTCTGCTGTTTTGTCTGTCTACGTAAAAATTATTAACAGTCAATGTAGTACTCTCAAAATGAGAGTTCCTTCAATGAGGGCAGAAGAATAGGCTGTGTGAATGATGCAGACTCCCAATATCAGTTGGTGAACTCTTTTTGAAATCAACTTCAAAGATGCATATCCTGTTACCATAAAATTAGAAGGTTTTAATCTCTTATCATTAAACTGAGATATAAGTCTAATCCAATGCCAGTCAATTTTTAAGTGTATTTACCCAATCCTAACAAAATTTCTGCACTTTGTCCACCATTTCAAGTCTTTTCAACTTTTAGTGGGAAAGTTGATTGGGATCACCTACTCTGCCATCATGGAAACTCTCATTCCACCTAAACATATCTAAATTGTTTAAAAATGCACAGTTTAAAAAATAAAGCCAGCTTATTTGCAATTACGGAACCTAGTCAATTGTTTAAGAAATCAAGTGAATTTCTAATATTTTTAGACAGCAAATGAATAGGGTCTCTCCTTTAAAACACATTTTGGTATTGAGATGGCTGTGCTTAGAGCCAACCAACTCCCAGAAACTCCAACAAAAAGCACCTGGAAGAAGGGAGACTTGCCCTAGAAAGACTAATGAAACACCTAAGCAGAATTTTGAAATGTGATAAGGATAATTATAGTTGATATAAATACAGAAACAAGGTGTTCACTTCGGACTATCAAGCAGAGTGGAGTAAACCACTTAACGATTCTTCATATGCATAGTCTATTCTGGGAGACACAGGTTCTTGCCAAAGCAGAAATATTATTCTCTTAAAATACAGAGCCTTGGGACGCCTGGGTGGCTCAGTTGGTTAGGCGGCTGCCTTCGGCTCAGGTCATGATCCCAGCGTCCTGGGATCGAGTCCCGCATCGGGCTCCTTTCTCGGCAGGGAGCCTGCTTCTCCCTCTGCCTCTGCCTGCCACTCTCCTTGCCTGTGCTCGCTCGCTCTCTCTTCCTCTCTCTCTGACAAAATAAATAAATAAATTAAAAAAAAAATACAGAGCCTTGGCTCAAATGACCATGACACCCCCCCACCAACTTAACAATAACAATATTTGCAAAAAAGAAAAGAAAAAGAAAGAAAGTGGGGGGTGGGGGGATTAAAATCCAGCCCAAAATTCTGAAGAAAAAAAAAAGAATTCCCATTAGATTACAAACTATTTAGACTTATTTTAAAATAGAGAAAACTTAGAAAAATATTTACTGAAGAGACTGAAAGGAAAAAAAAAAAAAAAAGACTGACCCACTCGAAATGCTAGTGGTTTTCCCTTATTTATTTGTTCTTGTTCCCTGTGGTAGACTAATACTTTCTGAAGAAGCACCTGGGCTAACTCTTTTTTCCTCTTGTGGGTTGATTCTATGAGAGTTATGGCCTCTGCTAAGCAGGCTCTGTGCCTTTGGATTAAACCGGTGTAAAGTTTATCCACAAATCTTTGTTCTTTATCAGAAAGTTCTTCTGTGTGCTCCTTTAAGGTTGTTTGTACACATAATTTTCTCTTTAAACCATTTGATAGCAGCATCCATTTTGTACAATGGAGTCCAAGAGAATTAAACGGCCCAGCACAAGGGATTCCTGATCCAAGATGAGTACTTGAGTGAAAGATGAAGCGGTAACGACGGAAAGGTGTTCTTAAAAGGCCTTTTAGGAAACTCCGGTGAGAATATTGCAGTAGCATGGGAATATTCATTCTGTTTGTAACTGCAGAAAACACTGGATTATTTTTTTGGCTCAATGTGATTTGTGACTCCCTAGAAGAAAGAAAAACACATTTTTGCCAGCTCAATATACAATTAAGATACTGAAGTTAGTAAAACTGCAAGCTTAGTGTTTTCCCTATATTCTAAAACACACATAATCAGGCTTCTTGGCAGTACAAGTGGGTGAAAGTTTCTTACCAAACCTAAGAGAGATGATCATCCCCTTGCCTACAGTTAATATTCAGAGTAGCCCAAATGATGGATTATTGCTCTACTGTAAAACAGAATGTACATTAAAATTTTCTTCTAAACAAAAAATAAATATACAAAGCTCCTGTGAGGGTAGAAATTTTATGTCATGCTTATTTTCTTCTGTCTACAGACTTTACAATTTCCTCAGATCAAATGGACCTGATTTTGAGGCTCATTCAAAAGGTTAAAAAAAAAAAATTCCTCTGATGCTAGCCTTTTATTCTTTCTCTACCAAAAAAAAAAGTGATTAATAGCATAGGCACTTGAGGCATAAGCTTGGATAAATGTAAGCGTTCAGTGGGCTCACCCTGGAACATAGATATATGCAAAGAATGTGCTATAAGCCCACCATTACCACCACCACGACTACCACCATCACCCCGGGCCTTCATGTGAAATGAACTGTGAGGTTTGTATGGTAACTAGGTCACTGTCTTTCCAGGGAGGACCCAAACCGCCCGGTACCTACTAAAAATGCATATTCCCAGGCCCACACATCAGCATCTCCGTGGGTCAGTAAGCGCACTGAAGTCTGAATCACGATGGAATTAGATGAGGATGCTTTACTTAGATTTACTGATACTCTCCACCTCAAACAGTATTCAACACTGAAAGCTGACACCGTCATGGAGAGTTAGAAAAGTATGGAGGGTACGAGCCACGGCCACCGTGAGTCTCTGCCATGTCAGCTGTCGTGCTGTTGACCACTCTGGGCCTCAGCACCCTCTTGAGTTAAGAGAACAGGACAGCTGTGAGCATGAGTTCAGTTAATTCATGTAAAGAGCCTCCTGTAAAAAGCCTGGACCAGTGCCTAGCATAGAGTAAGAGCTTAATAAACATTAGCTTTTATTATTATACCAATTTATAAAACATTAGTAAAAATTAGGTCATAGACCTAGCTTCCATATGTATCATTTGCATGCAAACTAAAATTTACATGCAAATGATACATATGGCCTACCAGATTTGGGTTTATGATTATTTGAAAATTTGGGTTTTCAACTATCTCATAGCCGAATGAAATAAACTACTTTATTGCTCCAAAGTTCCTCTCTAAACTATATTTCAAAGCCAATCAGCATGATTAATTTTACTAAATAACATTCTCATAGAAAAAAAAGACATATAACTGCTCATCATTTTTCTATTTGGGGGGGACAGGAGAGCATTATGACTTCTATTTTGACAAAATTAGTCTTATTCTAAATGGACAATTTATGGAAAACTGTGTAAAACGGCTCTAAAAAAAAAAAAAAAAACAACTGAAAACATCCACTACCACTCTTCACACAAAGGCATTTAAAACAACACAGTTAAGAGAGGATCTATTTTGGAAGCTCTCTTTAAGCACACTCCTCGACAGTATCATTGCCATTACAACAGACTGGAAGCTCATGGAGAAGAACAGTATTTTTACTTAGCCACTATTTTCTCAGCGTACACTGCTTTTCCGGTCCCGTTCCAGGTTTAAGAACCACAGTGATGACAGTGTTACTGCTGGTGCTGACAATACATTTACCATGATCCAGTCATTCCACTGTGACCTTCTATATTAGTTTCCTAGGGCTGCTGTGACAAATTACCACAAACTGGGTGGCTTAAAAAAAAATTATTCTCACTGTTCTGGAGGCTGGAAATCAGAAATCCAAGTGTTAGCAGGCCTGCATCCCTCTGAAGACTTCCCTGTCCCTCCTAGCACCTGGTGGCTCCTGGTGCTCCTTGGCTCACAGCTGTACCACATGGCCTTCTCTTCTCTTTGTGTCTCTCCTCTGTGTGAAGATCTGTAACTCAGTGGATCTGCTCAGATAATCCAACATGATCTCATCTCAAGATCTTTAATTTCGGGGCATCTGGGTAGCTCAGTTGGTCAAGTATCTGACTCTTGGTTTTGGCTCAGGTCATGATCTCAGGGTGATGAGACTGAGCCCTGAGTCGGGCTCCATGCTGGATGTGAAGCCTGCTTAAGATCCTCCCTCTTCTTCTGCCCCGCCCCTCAACAACCGGCTCACACACCCGGTGTCTCTTAAAAACAAAATCCTTAACTTAATGGCATCTGTCATCTGTAAAAACCCCTTTGTCCAAATAAAAGTCACATTCACAAGTTCCAGGGATTAGGACATGGGTATATCTTTTTGAAGGCCATCATCATTCAATCCACTATACCTTCTTAGGAGGACTGTCACATTATATTACCCTAAATGACATAATCCCAGCACTTCAAAAGCCCATGGAATAATAAACACCATGTCCAAAAAAACCCAGAAAGTGCTGTGGGAACAGACAAAATTATAGAAGCTAACTCTCCCTAGGGAGTAGAAGGTTCAAGTCATGGAGGGGTCAATGTCAAGGCTGGGTCTGAAAGGATTAAAAAAAACAAAAACAAACAAAAAAACTAGAGGAGGCGGCCTTCCAGACTGAGGACTTAAATGTACAGACACACAGCTGGAACCTGGTCTCTTCCCTGCCATATCAGAGAAAACTGAGCAATTCAGTGAGACAGAAACCTGGTGTATATATGAAACTAGTGATGGGAAATGAAGCTGGACCAGGATGTAAACGGAGGCTCCTTACTGACAGTGGAGAAATGACAGAGATCTTTACAGAGATTAGTGACATAGTCAACCTGGGTTTTTAGGGAGATAACACCAGGAGCAGTGGTGAGAAGTCAAGAGGAATCCGACCCTGGTAACCTAACGCCCAGTTAGGCTAGCAAAGACTCAAAAGAGATGAGGAGGACCTGAACTTAGGCAGGGCATTAAGGGAAAGAGAAGTCAGATTCAAGACCCTGTTGTCCACTTTAGAATCCTCAGAGCTCATGATGGAGGCTGGCCCATTGCAACTGCTGAAAAAACAAACAAAAAAGGCTGCTGACCTGAATCTATTTCATTTCCCACCAGCCTGTTACTCAAGAGTTTATAAAACATTTCCAAATACTTCTCACTTTACTCTCCCAGGAAATTTTATGACAATTATTATTTCTCATGTAACAAGAGTTAGGTGACTAATGTCAAAGCCAATGAGAGGGCCAGGACTCAAACCCAGGTCTTTTGACTCTCTATGGCACTTTTTCTTAATAAATTATTTCAGGATCAAGGAGAAGTCCTTTTGCTAAAAGGTAAAGAGATGTTAGTAATTCTGTCCCTCCCAAAGCATCTTTAAAAAAGTGTGCAGTGAGGGTGCCTGGGTGGCTTAGTAGGTTAATTGTCTGACTCTTGGTTTTGGCTCAGGTCATGATTTCATGGATCATGAGATCAAGCTCAGTGGGGAGTTTGCTTCAGATACTCTCCCTCTGCCCCTCCCCCAACTCTCTAAAATAAATAAATAACCTTTTAAAATTAAAAAGGAAAAAAAGCATGCAGTGATAGTGATGACGTTAGGACGAGCCAAAGAACAGAGAAAGAGGAAATAATGATGAGGAGACAGAACATTCTTACTACCAAACCTAGTCCTCATGGAGAGGAGACATTTCTCCCATAGAAGAAATGTTACCTATGTTATCTAAGAAAAAAATGTAACTATCTAAAATATTCCCTTTAATTAACAAATTTTACCATGACTACCTCTTGTTACCCAACAAAGCTCTGATCAAAAAGAACAAAGTAATATGTTGAGAGAGAGAGAAACAAGATTATAAAGCATTCATTCAACAAATATTTGACCATTTACCATGTGCCATGCAATAGTCTAACAAGGCGGATACAACAATGATCAAAATAGAACAAAGTTCTTGACCTCATAAAGCCAACATTCTAGTAAGGGAAGACAGACTACAGATGTATATATAAGACAGCCAGTGTGGCTAGACGTGAATAAGGAAGAGGGAAAGTATAAGGCCAAAAAGAGGGTCAGATATACAGCCATAGCTATGACTGGAGAACCCTGACTGTAAATGAGAATGGAAGCAATAGGACGAAGGAGAACCTGATTTGACTTCTGTTCTAAAGGGATCTGATGGGGATGCAAGAACAGAAATGGGGAGACCAGCTAAGATTATTGCAATAATGCACATGAGAACTGATGAGGACATGGACCACGTAGGGATGGTGTTAATCAGATTCTGGGTGAACGCTAAAGGACCTGCTAATAAATGAGATGTGGGATGGAAGAGAAAGAGAGCAGTCAAGAATTCAGCCAGGTTTTACCCTGAGCCACAGCAAAGATGGAGTTTCCCTTTAATGAGCTTGGGAAGGCCACAGAAGGTCAAGTTTCAGGTGAGATCAGGCATGTTTAGTTTCTGATACATTAAGTTTGAGATGCCTACCAAACATCCAGGTGGGATCCTGAGTGGAGAGATGCATTACTAGCATAAGGAAGAGGTCAGAGCTTACGTGTAAATTTGAGAATCATTAAGTATTTAGGTGTTAATCAAATCCATGAGACCAAATGAGATTAGCAGAAGAGTGGCTGGAGATAAATAGGTGTTATACCATTTTTCATAAAGTTTTACACACATACACACACAGAAATACATGTCAAAATGTGAATTTCATCTATAGGTAAGTGGTATTACAGTGCTTACATGTTGTTTTTTGGCTAATCATATTTTTCTGTTGTAAGCAGAATAATGCGCCCCTCCCCAAAGATGTCCAAGTTTTAATGCCTGGAACCTGTGAATATGTTATGTTAAATGGCAAAGGGGAATTAAAGTTGCAAAAATGCAATTAAGTTTCCTAATCAGCTGACCTTACAATAAAACAATTATTCTGGATTATCCAGGTGGACCCAAAATAACACCAAAGTCCTTTAAAGAAAGAGGGAGGTGGAAGACCAAATGATATCAATGTGAGGAAGACTCAGCCTACCCTTGCTGAACCTCTAAGATGGAACAAAGGGCTACCAATGCCTTGATTTTAGCCCAGCTAAACCAATGTCAGACTTCTGATCTACAGAGCTGTAAGATGATAAATTTTTACTGTTCTAAGCCATTAAGTTTGTGGTTATTTGTTGTAGCAGCAAAAGAAAACTAATACAGTTGCTGTGATTAAAAAAAAATTTTTTTTGAAAGATAAAACATGGAATTTGTATACTTTCAATAAGAAATGTCTAACAACTGCTCATGATTTAATTTTTGCCTCTGACTGTACCTATAACCTGTAACTTGCTTCCTTCTGCACTGGGATTTCTTCCTAATGTGAGAACCAAAGTTGATGAGTCCTTGAACAGTTACTATGACCGTCAGCATGCATTACATTCGATGTATACTTGTACGTCAATTTCTAAATTAAACATCAAGTTGGCATGTATACTTAAAAACCTAGTAAAAAGAATTATGTACCAAGTGAAAAAAGTGATAATCATGTTTTAGCTATGCTTCTATGCACAGACATTCTATCAGAATCACCACTTGAAGATACGAAGTTCAATACTACTCTGAACTGATGTGATACATGTGGGCTAATAACCATTTTGAGCACAGTAGCTTAAAAAAAAAAAGAGTCTAGGGACACATGGGTGGCTCAGTGGGGTTAAGCGTCTATTCGCCTCAGGTCATGATCCCAGGACCCTGGGATCAAGTCCCATATTGGGTTCCCTGCTCAGTAGGCAGTCTACTTGTCCCTCTCCCTGCCACTATACCTACTTGTGCATGCTTTCTCTGTCAAATTAAATAAAATCCTTAAAAAAAAATAATAAATAAAAGTCTATATGCTCTAACAAAAATTAGGTGTCTAGAATGCTTATCTTCCACTTTTTTGCCTGACAAAGTCCTACTCAGTTCAAATATCCCCTCTTCGAGGACACACCTTCCCCTACCTCTCTCAGGCAGTCAGTTGTTCCATCTGCAAAGCTCCACAGCCTTTTATTCATCTTGTTTTCTAATTTATCTATTTACAGATCTCTCCCCACCAATTCTCATCCCTCAGCCCAGCTTACGATCCTCCCAGAGAAGAGACAATGTCTTATTCTTAGATTCCTCAGAATCCAGTAGTGTTAGTCCCATGGTAACCTGTTCAATTTTTTTAAGGTTCATGAGTATCCGGATTCTCTACTTACATCAACCTAATATACTAGAAAGGAAAGTTGGAGTAACATCCTTACCCTGTGTGATCTGACAATCTTTACTAAAAACATTCTACCTTCTAAGTTCCCTGTTCTGAATCAAGGCACCTCTGACATCTAATGTTCCCAAACAGAAAACAGAAAAATAAGTTTGCAAGGAATCAAAACCCAGTAACAAGAGCTTTACTAGATGAAAATATGTCCACTTATAATAATGCAAGCAAACAATATTCCCTAAATAAGTGAGGTGAATAAAAGCCGTCTAGTAAATAGCACAGAGGTTGCTCTAACATTTAGAGTAGTTATTTTTTACCACAATTTAATCAAAGTCTTTCACAGAAAATCCATGCCAACTACCTGACAAGCTTCTGGTTTATGCTGCAGGGTTTATCACAATTTGGGATTGTGAACTTCTCTGTCCTTTGATGCCAATACAAATCTTAAAAAACCTTTAAGTGAAAAAGAAAGAGCCAGGAAAAGGATGATATCATTTTCCCCCATTCTTTGCCAAAACCAAAAACTATCCAGATGTACATAATTCAAGGTTTTTACACCTTCAAATCTCTCCAGGGGGGGCTGATTTTCTTGTTGTCCCCAAACCTTCTGGACCATGTGAATGGCTGAACAGCAGCTGCTACCTTTCATTGTCCATTTATTGTGTGTGAGACATTTCTGCATAAACTTCTTCAGCTAAGCCTCACAACAGTACACAAGATTCTATTTTACAGATGAGGCTCAGTAAAGATATACTGATTGACCAAGGCCTCATGACTAGTGGCAGAACTTGGTGGGGGGGGGAAACTACGGATTTTAAAAATCCAGATGTACATGAAGAAAGGTGGTATCATGTCACACCAAGGGAATACCAAATAACACTCTATATTTAAAAATGGAATGATTATGGCAAGCTGTTTATCTTCATTTTGTTTTTTTTTTCTTTTTTCCTTCAGGCAAAATGAGAAAGTGGTTTATGTATAATAAACAATAAAGTATAAGGTGACAGAACAGACCAATTTTCTACAATTTTTAAATGTTTTTCACTCCACAGAGAATAATTCACACCTGATAATTAAGTGCATAACATAAACTCATTAATTTAACCCCAACCAGATTTTAAAGAAGTCCACAATTTCTTTTAAACCATGTAACCCATCCTTGTATGAATAACTCTCTACCCTTTTAACATGTCACTGGCAGAAAAGACTAAGTCTACTAGAGTGGCAAAATCATGGAGGTAGAGACTTTCCATTTGCTTGTGTAACTAAGCATCTATTCCTGCTTTTTTATGGAAAAAAGTTTTAAAACTTAGCCAATAATCAAATCAAACTGTTTCAATGAATTTTCATGATTCCTGAGAATCATGGAGGTCTCATCTTACAATTATGAGTACTACCAAAACACAAGAGAAATCTCACAGCATTTACAACATTAAGATCCCTCAAAGCACTGCCATTCTTAATAAACCAGAATGTTAACTTATTAATATACAATGAAAAATGTCAAGTGGGCAAAAATACTAAAATGAGTAGGTAAGTGAACTCCCCTCTCAGGCAAAAAGGTTTATATGGACAGCAGCATTTTATGATTCACATTTGTTTTCCTCCAGTCTCTTTTTATTTATTTTTTATTTTTTATTTTTTTTTAGAGAGAGCAAGTGCCCAAGCTGGGGTGGGGGGCGGTGCAGAGGGAGAGGGAGAGAATCTTAAACAGTCCCCATGCCCAGCATGGTGCCCAAAGTGGGACTCTTTCTCACCACCCTGAGATCATGACCTGAGCTGACATCAAAAGTTGGAGGCTTAACCCACTGAGACACCCAGGTGCCCCTCCAATATCACCTTTATATCCATCCCCTCTTCCCCAACTTCCTTCCCACATTTCTCTACTATAATGGCTTTCAAGCTTTGATCAATGTCCATAGGAAGAAATGTACTTACATTAGTTAACACATAGGAATATAACTGAAACAAAAGTTTAACAAAACATTTCTTACAGCTAATACATGTGATACACTCTAGTACATGGGATACACTCTAATTTATCTTTCCTATTCTGTTTTTTTTTAAATGCAGATTGCAAACTACCACAGGAAAAACCTTAGGTTTGAAAAATGCTGATCTACTCTAGATACCTCTATGGCCATTATTAACTCATCTTCCATATTACCACTTATCATAAAATGTAAATCTATTTTACTCATCTGCTTAAAATACATAAAAAGTTCCCTCTGCTTTAATCTGTAAAATAATATACATCAGTTAATCAATTAATTAAATAATGTTTCTTTAATTAAGCCATTCATGTACTCAGCAACTATTTAATGAGAACCTCTACTGTATGTTAGGTACTGTGCTATACATTGGTATATAGGTCCAACATAGGTCCTAATATTGTCAAGTCTACAATTCAGCTAAGACAATTATAAAAATATTACACACTCTTTAGGAGTGCTCTTATCCAGCTCTCCAACTTAATTCACTCCCTCCTTCACTTTTGCCACACCACTGTAACTATTCTGATTTGCACACAGGTCCCAGAAAAACCACACACTGGGCCATTGTCCACATGTTCCTTCTGTTTAGAATGCCCTTCTTTAATCATCTCACAAATTCCTCTTCAGCCTTCAAGAATCAACTCAAGTATCTCCTCTAGAAACAGTTCTCTACTCCCCCTTTCCATGCCCTTTCCGTTGTCACTACCTCTCTTGTCACGTACAGGTCACATCCCTCTATTATAATGCTGGTCACATTGTTTTGAGTTGTTAGTCTTGCCTAGACTATGAGTTATCTTTGTACCCACAGCATAGTTCATTGCTCACAGAATAAATTAATATATACTATAATTGTGTATGGGTCAATAACTCCATTATGCTGATTACTCAATTGATGTTTGAAAACATACATTTTTCTAGATTTTTACAGTAAATATATATTTATTTTAAGGACTTTCTTTTTAAAGTCTTATTTCAATATATGGATATTTCCCTTCATTAAAAATTTGCTCAGCAGGGGCGCCTGGGTGGCTCAGTGAGTTAAGCCTCTGCCTTCGGCTCAGGTCATGATCTCAGGGTCCTGGGATCGAGCCCTGCAACGGGCTCTCTGCTCAGCGGGGAGCCTGCTCCCCCCTCTCTCTCTGCCTGCCTCTCTGCCTACTTGTGATCTCTGTCAAATAAATAAATAAAATCTTAAAAAAAAAAAACTTGCTCAGCAGCAGCCAGTCTGACTTGGGATATTTGTCTTGAAATTGATCCAATGAATATTCTCAATTTCAATAACTACTCTGGTAAGAGAAAGCATATAGGATTTCCAAAATCAATACATTAGGTCAGTATCTACAGCACAGCACAGTTCATACATGCAATGCAGTGTTACACCATGTGTTTCCATTTCTCAATGCTAATCCTTTTTGATTTGAAGATAAACTGTCAGATGCCATTAATCTGTTTACCATCTCCCACCATCCCCCATAGAGGGTTTTACACTGTCCTTTTCTAATAATCTCAAGAAATTTTGGTAGAGCAGAATGACTTTTTAAAGAGAATCTTTTTTTTTTTAAGATTTTTTAAAAGTTTATATATTTGACAGATCACAAGTAGGCAGAGAGGCAGGCAGAGAGAGAGGAGAGGAGGAAGCAGGCTTCCCACTGAGTGGAGAGTTCCATGCGGGATGATCCCAGGACCCTGGGATCATGACCTGAGCCAAAAGCAGAGGCTTTAACGCACTGAGCCACCCAGGCGCCCTCAGAATGACTTTTTAAACAAGCAACCTTTAAATAAGTCATTGCTATATTAGAGTAACACCGAATACGTACTCAACTCATGCAGGAAATATTCTAAGGTTCTCTATCCACTTTATCTTTTATCACTTTTTCAGTTAAGACTCAGATTTCCCAATTTTTACTTTTAGGTTTCTAAATCTGCTTGGGAAATCTCTATTTTTCTAAAGTTCGTCACCGTTAAACATTTTCATTCATTCCCATTGCTACCACTGAAGTTCAAATCCAAACTGGTCTTAGGGAGCCCTATTAGGGCTTAGGGACTTAGAGGTCCCTACATCTGAGGGACCCGAATGCCCACATGGCAACAGGCAGCCAAGGGGCAAATGTTTCAAGCACTCACCAGTCTTTCCATGCCAAATACAGACTTTCTTTAGACATCACCAAATATCTCAAGTTGAGATTCACATTTCTTATTATATGTTTCATGTCTGTTTTGCCTCTAATAGAATACAGCCCTTAAAATAAGAGTTGTTCCCTTTTTAAAATTCTTATTACCTTGAACACAAAGCGATATTAAGTGTTTACCAGTAAAAGAGTATTTTGAACACTGCAGATGATAAAGAATCTGCACAGGCCTTTGGGAAACTTCTACCAACTTGGAAAAGCTGTAATCATGTTTTCCAGAGACACTGTTTGTTTTACCAGGGCACAGCTCTTAAGAAAGGTAATAAAATAAGAAAATTCATGTCATTTTGGCTTAGGTGGTCTTTCATCTGCTAATGAGAAATATAAATTATCTGAATGCAGCACATCTGCCAGAAAGGACTTAGCTCTCTAGAGTATTCGACAAAGCCTAGATACGCCTTGTGACTTTCAGTTTGAACCCCAGTTTTATACCCTGGATTTTAATTTTTTAATGTTTTAATTTCACTCTTGGGGAGCAGCTACCCTGGACAATCCTGCCTTTCCGGATCCATTCTCTGGTTAACCATTCCAGGTCTGACAGTGGCAAGGGACCAGCAACCTTACCAGAACCTCCTTACTGTGGCACAACGGTAAGCTCTCAGCCCTGCCTAAAATGATGTAAAACTTAAAACACTGCTTACAGAGCCTTTCCTTTTTAAGGGAAAAAAAACAACGAAACTTCCCCCTGAACCCATTTTGCCCAGCCTGCCTGTCAGCACAGAACCCGCATTCCCAGCATCACCCAATTCAGTAATATTCTCCTTTCCTTCCCCCACCCCAAATCCTCCAGGGGGCGCCCCCGACACCGGGGTGGGCCCCACCAGCGGCCCGAGGTGGGAGCCCAGCGCCGACTCCCGACGCCGCGCGCAACCTCCGCCCCACACTCACCCGCCCGAGACCACGGAAGTGCGGCCCCGCCCCGCCCCTTCCGCCGGACAGGGTTCGCCCCGCGCTGGCCGCGGCGCGCAGGCGCAGGGCCCATTGTCCGACGCGAGAACCCCTGCGGCGCTCGGGGGCCGGTCGGAGGCGTGGGGCGGGGCTCGGGTCCCGGCGGACGTGGCCGCGGAATTCCGGCGTGTGGGGGGGCCGCGTGTGCGTGAAGAGTGCGGGCCTGCGTCGGGGGTGGAAGTCGGCGGGGCGCTGGGAAGCTGTCGGGAAGTGAGGCGGGGGAGGTGGTTTACGGCTTTCGGGTTCTTTTCTCTGGGTCCGCATGCGGTCGTCCGCCTCCAGATCTCGAGGGTGGCCTTCCTACCCTCCCGGCCTTGGCGTCCTGCGACGTCTGCGGGACGGAGCCGAAGTGCAGCCCCGGGGCCCTGAGACGTCCGGATCCGCCATCGCAGACCCGGTTCTTCCAATGCAAGAAGCTTCAAGTGTGGGGTAGAGGGCGGGACGTGGGATGCTTGACAAACCTGTAACATCACGAAGACTCCAAACTCCGCAAAGCAGTTTCCAGCCTGTTGGAATAAACGCTCCACCGAAACAGAGCTCGAGTGTTTAAGCCGTGGCATAGTTTTTTCCTCTTAAAAGTTACCATTCGTATTAACGTTTTAACTCGTACCAAAAGTAAGGACCCGCGATTGCCCTCGGAAAGTCGCCGAGGGGGAAGGTTTCCCGGTTGAAATGGAGATAGATGAAAACGAACATGCTTAATATTTGCTATCTCACTGCCGGACCGGAATGGTAACTAATTTTTTGAAAACCTGTTGGGTTTGTGTAATAAGTAATAAAACCTGAGTTTTACATGACTTCTAGGATTTTTAGGGAAAACTGAAGTCTCCCAAATGTATGCTGGAATGTAATAAAGACAGCACCAATAGGCAATAAATAGCAAGGATCAAATTATGGCAGATAGAAATGGTCATAACTGGGGGCTATATTATAATTAGCATTTGGAGCCAAGGCCGCAATACGCACTCCTGCATTTGATAGTCATACTTGCATGCATTGGTGAGGGGTTAGGCCTTCTGCAACCCTTGGTATGGGCTCATTCTTGTTAGACGTAGACCAATTAAAAAAAAAAAAAAAAAGAACTCTTGGCTTTCATTACTGTATTATTGTTCAGACTAAAGGACCACCACTTTTACCCCAATTGTAATTGGCCCAAGTATAGTCAACTACGGAAAACGAAACATAAGTCAAAGTGAAGTAGAGGGCCTAGTGGAGAACATGGAAGCAGATCTGGTTTCAGATCCCAGCTCCTGAATACAGTAAATACAGTAAAGATAAAAACTTGGTAGATGTTACTTCATTTAAGTTGGGGATTAATGATCTGTACAATGGCTTGTGTTTTGTTTTTTATTTTTTGGTGTTAAATTTTATGAAAACTGCATTACCTAAAGAGATGAGGAAGTTTATTAATTTAAAAATGACTTTCAATCCTTACCTGGTTTTTAGTCTACAAACTGTTAAACACTTTAGTTTATTTCACTTTTTTTTTTTTTTTTAATCCAGGTGTTTCCTAAACTGTTTTACGGAACATTAGTCCTTTGCAAATGTTAATGGATGCTTTGTGGAAAAAATTTCCAGCATCCGTACTGGGAAAACACACACCTGCTGCTGTGAGGTTTTTGCAGGTACATCTGTGTAGCATTCTTGCCGAAAACACTGAGCCTGAATGTGTGAGGAACACTTAGATAAATTCACAATGTGATCTATTTGGACTTTTCAGTATAAGGTCAAAGCACAGAAGAAATTTAAAAAGCACGATCTGAAGTTAGGGCAACTGAACTGGGTAGGATTGTGGATTTTTTTTTTTAAGTTTCAGAAGAATTTTGTGGACAATTGAGGAATTTTGAACATGGAAGCAAAATTAAATATATTGTTGGCTTAAATTTCTCAGGTATGATAAATTGTATTTATTACAAGAATGCTTTTATTCTTAGGAGGTGCATGTTCAAGTCTTTAGAGGAAAGATCATGATATCTGTCTGGGAACTTCATTCAAATAGTCCCTGCCAAAAAAAAAAAAAAAAAAAGTATGCATGTAAAGAGAAAACAGTCCTATGTTAATTATGGTTCTAGGTGAAGCGTATATGAATGCTCTTTTCACCCTTCTATAGACTTGAAATTTTAAAAAATTGAAAGTTGAGGAATAAATTATAGCTAGCAGATACTAGTTTTCCTTTTTTTTTCTAACTAGCAATTACTTTAAAAAATAAAATATATTGGTAACATTTATTTATAGGAAAATACAGAATTCATTTTTATACTAGTTTTCTTATACTCTGACCTTGAGAAATGGCATGCTATGTCTAAGAACTATAGGAAATTGAGAAATGACCTCGTTCTTTAAGGCATGATATTGAATCTACACTGAGGCCTATTCACTAGAGTAAGTGTACCACATCAGTCATCCCTGCTCTATGCTGTGTATGTTGCATTAGAATTTTAACAATATTAATGAATTCTTATAATCTGTTAATAGTTTTTAAAATTGCTCATTTATTCCTACAAATATTTCCTTTTTTTTTTTTTTAAGATTTTATTTATTTGACAGACAGAGATCACAAATAGGCAGAGAGGCAGGCAGAGAGAGAGGGGGAAGCAGGCTCTCCGCAGAGCAGAGAGCCCAATGCGGGGCTCAATCCCAGGACCCCGGGATCATGACCTGAGCCAAAAGCAGAGGCTTTAACCCACTGAGCCACCCCGGCGCCCCTACAAATATTTCTTTACTGCTGTGTGCCCAGGCACTGTACTAGGTTCTAGAGATAAAACTGCCATCAGTAAATGTACAGATAAAGTTCCTGCCCACACACAGTTTACATTTGGGGAACAAGGAAGAACACAGTAAAAGGAGATACCTATCAAATGATAAGTGCTATGTAGAATAACAAACTAGGGTTTAGAGATTAGGGGACCCCAGTAAGGGTGGGCAAATACGACTTTATATAGGGTGAACAAAGAAGACCTAACAAAGAAGGTGACATTTGAGCAGAGATCTGAAGGAAGTGAAGGAGTGGGTAAAGTGCGGACTCAGAGGCGACAGCATGCTTGGCATGTTTCAAGAATAGCAAGGAGACCAAAATGAATGATGATATGTAAGAGGGAGAGTCGTAGGCGATGGGGTCAGAGAGGTAGATGAGGCCAAATTATGTAATATGCTTTCAGATGAGTTTTAGCTCCTTTTTGAATAGACTTTCTGGGAAGCCCTTGCTGTAGTGCTAGTATGTGTAGAACATAGTAACTGCTAGCTGTTTTTGTATTCATTTTCTATTTCACAAAACTTAGTGATTTAAAAGAAGGCAGATTTATTATCTTATAATTCTGTGAGTCTGAAGCGCAACACAGGTCTCACTGGGGTAAAATCAAAATACCGGCTGACTGCGTTCCTTTCTGGACAGAATCCTCTCTAGGGAAGGCTCTGTTGCTTTGCCTTTTCCTGCTTTTAGAAGCCACTTACTTCCTTAGCCTGTGGCCCCTTTCTATCTTCAAAGCCATTAACATTGGTCAAAGATTCTCCACTGTTAAGGATTCCTGTGATTAAATTGGGCACACCTGGATAATCCAGGTTACTCTGTCCATACCGCAGTTCTTAACCTTAATCACATCTGCAGAATCCCTTTATCCTTATAAGATAACATTCACAGATCTGGCAATTAGGGTGCGAACATCTATGGGAGGGGCATTCTTCTTACCACAGTCCATCCTCTGACCCCCAAAGAGTCACGTCTGTTCACATACAAAATCTACTCACCCCCTCCCTTAATCCCTCCAATTGTCAACATATTACAGCATTTCATGTAAATTTCAAGATTACCAGACCTCATGTAAAGTATTTATAGGTGCGTGGCTCTGGGTATAATCCATCCTGGGGTAAAATCCCTTTCCATTTATAGACCTGGGAAACAAGAAAACAAGATGTCTGCTCCCAAAATGCAAGGGAAGAGGAGGTACGGAGGAGCAATTGCAGCCATTCCCATTCAAAAAGGGAGAAAAATAAAGGAAAAAAAGTAGTCACCAGTCCCAAACAATGTCAAAATCTAATCAGGAAGTCTCCATTAAGTTTCAAGGCCAGGGAATGATCTGTCGTTCTTGGTTCTGCTCTCTGGGCTCATGGCTCCACTCTGGGCACTGGGAATGACAGCATGGACATCTTTGTGTGGTTATTATTGTGCCCATCACAAGCACCGTTGTTAGATTTAGTATTTTTTTTTTACTAATCTTCATTAGCCGTTCCTCGGCTCTTAAGTTTCTCCATTAGCCCCAGTCAAGAGGTTAATTACCTTTACACAAATACAAAATCAGTATTTGAGGAGTTCACCCCCATTTTAAGGAACTTTATTGTACATCATTTCATGATAAATGCAAATATCCCATCCAATTTCTCTTAGATGAAAAAGAATGTACTCCCAATCTTATATAGAGGTCATATTTTCTTTATCTGCAGTTAATTTATTCTAAAATTACTGATTTCTAAAAAAAAATAAAATTATTGGTTTCTTTCAGGCCCAAGGGTACCTATGTTATGCTTCATTTTATGGGATAGGCATAATTTTACAACTTCTAAGGTCATCACTCTTGCCCTTTAAGGACACTGGAAACTCATTTCTGCCTCCCAGCAGATGGCAGCAAATCAATATTCAATAAGGTACAGTAAAATTACTATAATTTTCCTGTCTTGATAAGCGTTCTGGGTATTGCAGACTGTGGCTATTCCTAGCTAGAAGAGTAAAAAGACTATTGTTACCAGATTATAAGAATTTATATCAATGTATCAACTACTTGGGAGAATGTACTTAATTTATGTGACTAAATTTTATTATGTGGTTATATTAATATTCATTGTCTCTCAAATGAACCCAAAGTCCATTTGTAAGTAGTTTTGTTGGAATAACAATAATGCTTATATGTTCTCTCCATAGATCAACAATAACTCTCCAATAGCCATTATTTGGCTAATATTCATCAATACAACACAGCATTCAAAATTGATGGGATACAGATAAAGTGTTCTTAGAGGAAATATGTATAGCTCTTTTATTACCTTTTTAAAAAAGAATAGCTATTTAATGATCTAAGTCTAGGTCAGCAAAATGATCCACGGGTCAAGTTTGGGCCAGAGCCTGCTTTTGTATACCCTATGACAAAACTCTTAACAGAGCTAATTTAAAAATAGAGACAAATTACCAGTATCTGGAATGAAAGATCACTAAAGATCCCACAGACATTAAAACACTGGTTCTCAACTGGAGGTGTTTTGCCCCCCAAGAAACATTTGACAATATCTAGAGACATCCTTGGTTATCACACCTGGAGAGGCACATACCAGTGTCTGGTGTGTAGAAACCAGGGACGCTGCTTTGCACAGGAAGAGTTCCCACTGCAATTTTCTAGCCCCAAATATCAATAGTACTGAGGCTGAAAAATTCTAATTAAAACCATAGAGGGAAAATATTACAAATTTAGGTTAATAAAATTTGATAACTTAGAAGAAATGAATAAATTCTTTGAAAAACAAAACTTAACCAAACTGACTAAAGAAGAAGTAGAAAATCTTAGTAGTTCTACATCTATTACAGAACTTGAATTCATAACTAAAGAACACTTTGCAAAGAAAATTCCAGGCCCAGATGCTTTTGCTGGCGAATTTTATCAACATTTAGAAAATACATACTGTCAATCTTATATAAACTCTTGGAGAAAACAGAGGAGGCGAGAATACTATCCCAATTTTATAATAATAGCATAACCATGATAGAAATATATCTGACAAAAACATTAAAAGAAAAAGATCACAGACCAATAATCACTCATGAATATAAATGCAAAAATACTATATAAAATACTAGCAGGTTGACCCTAAAAATAAAGTTTAAAAGACAATAGCCAACTGGGTTTTTTCCTAGAATGCAGTTTTTGCTCAACATTTAATAAATTAATGTAGCTTACCATATTAACAAAAGAGAAAAAATGTTATGATCATTTCAAGAAACTTAGAAGAAGCATTTGACACAATTTATTGCCAATTCATTTGGAAAACATCCATAAAGCTAGAAATAAAAGAGAACTGGCTTCATTTTATAAAGAGCATCTATGAAAGACCAATAACAACTATCATGCTTGGTGGTGAAATATTCAACCCTAGGGTTAGGAAAAAGTTGTAAATGTCTGCTCTCCTCACTTCTATTCAACTTTGTGTCAATGGTCTTAGATACCGCAATAGGCAAAAATAAAATTATACAAGGTGAAAAGATTAGAAAGGAAGAATAAAACTATTCATAAGGGTCTTCATAGAAAATTATTTTTCTTTATTTTTACTTTTTATTTTTTTAAGGATTTTAATTATTTGACAGAGAAAGTGCGCACAAGTAACCAGAGTGGCAGGATGAGGCAGAGGGAGATGCAGACACCCTGCTGGATCAGGGAGCCCAATGTGGGGCTCGATCCCAGGATCCTGGAATCATGACCTGAGCCAAAGGTAGACACTTAACACACTGAGCCACCCAGGCGCCCAGAAATTTATTTTTTAAAACTATTAAGTACTTGTCTTTAGATAAATAACTGTCCATGTAGAAAATCTTTCAAATCTACTAGAATGAATAACTGAAATTAGTGAGCTCAGGATAACAGATCAGTATGCAGAAATCAGTATTTCTATATATTAGCAAGCAGTAATTAGAATATGAATTTTTAAATATAACATTTAAAATGGCATTTAAATACCTAGGAATAAATGTAATGAAAGAGAGGCAAGAACTGTACTACTCTGAAACATTGCTGAAATGAAAGACCTAAATAAATGGATAGTGTGGGGATCTCTCTCTCTCTCTCTCTCTCTCTGCCCCCCTTACCGCCCCCCCCCCCCACACACACCTGTGGACCAGAACATATACCAAGAAAGACTATATGACTATATTCTGGGCAATAAAAACCCAGTAATTGATTTGTAAGGATTGAAACCATGCAAAATATGTTTCCAGGCCACAATAAAATTATAATAGATGTCAATAATAAGTTTCTGGAAAATCCCCAAATCTCAGTAATCAAAGGCATAGGTTTTCTAAATTGCTGGCCACAGAAGTAGGCTTGACACTGAAGACATGTTTCTTCTCTCCACAGCCAGTTGAATCACATAGCAATTGAGTGTGGACACATTAGTGCCCCATTCTGAGCAACTGCGCTAAGCTGGCACTGCCCTGAGATTGGGGTAGGCTGCGAGCAACTGTAGACGGCTGTTATATACTTAAATCTTGCACTGGAACAGAGTTACAGCATATTTAAGATTCATGAAATCATTCCCATTCTGTGCTTTCTTTCCCTCACAGCCTGAAAATACTGATGAAAAATCTGGGAACAAGACTGTGGGTGTAGTTGACAAAACAGAAAAGGTGTTCCTGGACAGATTCTGATGAACTTAATAAGTGGAAAGATAATGAACATAGACTACATTTTCATAATGGCATAACAAAAATTCATTGAACGAAGCTCTCTATCTGGGGAAACTACAATTTGGAAATTGAATGTAAGACTGCTCCTGGCAAGACTATCCATTCTATCTAAGGATGCACATGGTTTTAAAGGGGGGGCAGATACCCTACATGCTTTATTCTCACTGATCTTAAATACCCTTCATTCTATTTTTCTGGAAATAATTAAAATTCATTTTCCAAGAGAAAAAATTTCGAGCATCTGGAGTCATCCAAATGTATCTTTTTCCAGGATTTATAAAAGCATACAGTTCTCTTTAATAGACCTTGACAAAGATTTGGGACTATAAGTCATGTTTAATTTTTTTTTTAAGATTTTATTTATTTATTTGACAGAGACACAGCGAGAGAGGGAATACAAGCAGGGGGAGTGGGAGAGGGAGAAGCAGGCTTCCCACCGAGCAGGGAGCCGGATATGAACTAGACGCTGGGTTCATGACCTGAGCAGAGGCAGAGGCTTAACCCACTGAGCCACCCAGGTGCCCCAGTCATGTTTAATTTTAAAAGGTTTTTTCCACCCTTGAAAAGAATTTTAGGTTACCTCCCCCCCACTTTATTTATTTTGACTATCAATTGTGTTTAATTTAACCAGATAATTTTCAAATTTCACTTTTTAAGAATAGAAGACCTTTCTTGCCAGAAGTTTCCTTCTTTTTCTAAAAAGGCATTATTATTTAAATGTTCTTTCAATATCCACCTTTTGCAGTTTTTAACTTCATGTTACTTCTGAAGATCATTCTAAAGATAATTATACCATTTTGGTATAATGTTATACCATTTTGGCATAATTTTCTAAAATCTCAGGAGAAGTCTTCTCTGATACTCATTCCATTCTAGATTTGAACATAAAGAAAAAAAACAAATATGGTGGTTTGTTAACAGTAGATCATAACTGATATTATTGAGTTATTTGATGGCCATTGTGCTATTATCATAATAGTAATTTTTCCTCTCAACGTTCCTATGAGACAGATACTACTGGTATCCCTATATGTATGAGGAAGCTGAGACTCAAGGAGAGTAACCAAAGTGCCCAAAGTCATATCATATTGAGTAGGAAAGCCAGCGTTTGAGCTCTTAAGTGACTACAGTGTTCATGTAATCCATCATTGGTGTTTACTAGCTCTCATTCTGCTGTGCTTTAAATAAAGTAGTAGAACTACTGTTTCAGATCTCCCAACTTATTATGATTGTAATTTCAGGGCTGGCTCTCTCTAAAATGCACTGTAATGGTACCTTGTCTTCCTCTATGTAGCAGGTTTTCCAGTGTGATACTCAGTTTCACCACATGATGGTGCCAATGAAGTGAGAAGCCTCGTGCTGGTAGTATTTGACATTAGGCTCAGACCTAAAAATAAATGTCAACAGAAAATAATTAAAGGTGTTTAAAAAAAAAGATTAAAAAAGATTGGCCACAAAGAATTACAGTCTAGAATATCTTTTCAAAACATAAGGAATGAAAAGATCATAGCTATAAAAAGGGTAAGAGTGACTCATAAAAGTTAAAAATAAAAAGATAAAAGATGAGCCTTTGTACTCATAAAGAAGTATGTGGGACAGATGTCAGAGACTTCCCACAGGAAGGAAAACACGAAAGGAAGTGAACTAAATGAGAGCAGGTGACTTACCAAAAAAAAGAAGAAGAAGAAGAAGAAGAAGAAGAAGAAGAAGAAGAAGAAGAAGGGGAAAGAAAAGGGAAAAAAGAGACCAGCTGTATAAGTGATATAGCTCCAGGGTCAAATGAATAAGTGTTCCAGTAAGATTCCACAGTAAGTGCAAATGTGGTAGCAAAAGCCAGAGAGTAAGGATTTTAGAGAGCCTTTTAATAGACATCACTATTTCTTTTTCTAACCAAGATATGTATTACTATTTCTTCCCTTGCAATATCAAAGATATAACTTACTGTGGAAGGAAGAAGCACTGTTTTTCAGAAATTTACCAAAGCAAGTCTGTATGCATTCTGCTCATTAAAGCTATTCCAGTGACTCAAAATATGAGCCCTGGCCAATCCGCTTCACTTGAAGTTGTTATAAATGCAAATTCTTTGGCCCCATCCCAGACTGAATCAAACTCTGGGCGTGGGGCCCTTCAGGTGCTTCCGATGCAGCTGAAAGATCCAAGTCCAACTGCATCACTTAAGAAAAACAAAAGAAGAAAAGAAATCCATCAAAACATTATTAATATAGAGATATTGAAAATTATAATATTAAAGGGATATTAAGTAAATCACGAAATGTCATCAGGGTATTTAAACAAGTCCGATGGATAGTTTTTAATCATGGAAAATATATATCCTTGTGGAGAATTCAGATTACAACACTGATCTCAATTATGTAGAAACAGTTCTGGAAAAAGTAGGAGGAAACAAGCAAGATCAGTTAACAGTGGCTGCCTTGGAGTGATGGGATTATATACACCTTTCTTTTCTGCTTCTTTATATTGCAGCTGCTGCTTTCAAAATTTCTATGAGGAGCCATTTTACAAAAAAAAAAAATCTTATTAATGATTTTTTTTTTAAATAAAAAAAGGGGTGCTTGGGTGGCTCAGTTGGTTGAGCAACTGCCTTGGGTTCAGGTCATGATCCTGGGGTCCTGGGTTCGAGTTTGCGTCAGGCTCCCCCTGCTCTGCAGGGAGCCTGCTTCTCCTTCTCCCTCTGCCTGCCGCTCCCCCTATTTGTGCTCTCTCTCTCCTTGTCAAATAAATAAATAAAATCTTTTTTAAAAAAAGTAAAAAGAGAGACTTTCTAAAGTCAAAATACTATTTACAGATTATATTCTTGCCTATTTTTTTCTCTATATGTGGTTAATTAGGAAGAAATTGACACAGTGACAGTCCAAGGCATAAGGAAGAAAGGCAGTCATGATGTTGCTTAGTGGAGAGACAAAGCACAGAAAGACCATAGAGTTGATGTATCAGTGTTGAAATTGGTACAGGAAGTAAAAACTTGAGAGGGAGAGAAAATAATCTTTTTACATACACTAACCATGTGCTTTACTCTTTCAAATATCATTAGTGAAAATACTAAGCATTCTAATGTAAAGAAAAATGTCTTCAAATTTAAAAGACAATAGGCTTAAGCAAGTTACCCCTGAGAAAGCTTCTTATTTTGTTCCTATGCCATTTGAATTAATGGCTTGACAAATCAAGTAGGGGAAAAAAATCCCTCATATGACTATAGTTTTAAAGATCGGTATCTATGTTTATGAATATCTTGAATATTGTACCCTACGTATGGTTCTTTTCTTGACAAATGCCTGTGAAATATATGTTAAAACTGGTAAATAGTGTAGGCCACAAAAACTCAGTAAATCTTTTTAAAATCTGAAACTAAACAGGCCACACTCTCTAAAAATAATAAAATACAATCAAAATCAATAATAAATAAAAAAACAAGAGGGGAAAAAGGAATTGTTTGAAAATGGAGGAGAGAAATGACTCCAAATAAGTCTTAGGGTAAAAAGGAAATAAAAATTTCAGAGAAGGCACATGTGAAATAATAGAACTAATGGGATGTGTCCAAAGTTGAAGTCAGAAACACATTTATTATTTAAAAATATTCATTACCTAAAAAATAAAACTTAAAGGTAAATGAAGTATTCAACTCAATAAGTTAGAAAGAATTTTTTTGTTGTTAGATTTTTTTTCAAAAGAAATTTTTTAAAAAAATTATAAGAAAGCAAATAAAGGTGAAATCAGTAATTAAAGAAATAAAAACTATTGGAGGCATAAATGGAGGAAAAGTACTACAGAAATGCTCTGGAAAATTCTAATTAAGAATGAGGAAGGGAATAGAAACACAGGTTGAATATAGTTTTTTAAATTATAAAATAAGACCTATCTTTCCAATCATATGGCAGGCTACATTATTCAGGCCAACCCTCCCAGCTGGAGAGAAGAACAACTTAAAATAATGAATAGCACAAAAAAACAGTTCTTAAAAGTAACACAGACCTCCTATTAGACAGTAAAGCATTTCCAGGCCAAAATCTAAACAGAGAGGGACCCCCATAAATGTTAGCAGAGCACTTCAGTTGCTTTGTCCTAAGAGCATTTGCTTACTCTAGGCAAACTTTCACTTTAGTGGCCTTGCAGAATGTGGATAATAGAAATCAAAGCCCATGGTTTACCCATGGTGAAGATCTAGATAAAGCCAAGATACTCCTGAATAAAGCCAAGATACTCAAGGGATATTCCCTCGGTCTAAGGATGAGCCCAAAGTTAACCTACTCCACTTCTGCAAGGAAGGTTGTCTTAGCTCTGAGCAGAGCAGGGATGAGAAATAAAAATCATCTCTGAGAAGTTTTAACCAGATGAATGCATGCCATAGTTACATCACCAAAGTGGTTCCAAAACCCTTACGCCATGAATTTAAGCTGTTTCTGAACTGATAGTGCTCCAATGTACCAGGCAGAGACAAAGGATTCCCATAGGAATCCTTAAAAATAATTTTCCAAGGGAAAACAAAAAGCAGTTCACAGTCAAAAGTAATGGAGTGCCACAGGGAAATCACAAAGAACAAAACCCAGCAGAAACAACAAACTGCAGAAACAAAAAACATATGTTGAATTTAGCTACTCATATTTTTCAGGGACAGAGAATACAATTACTATGCTTACTATGTTTAAAAAAATGAAAAACAAGTAAAAATATCTTCAGAGAAAAGAAAACTATAAAATACAAGCTAACCCATAAGCAAGAGAACTAAACAGAACTTGTAGAAATAAAAAACAATTAAAACAGTCAACTGGAGATTTAATAACATATTAAGAATTAGTGCATTTGAAAAAAGAATTAATGCATTTGAAGATAAGAAGAAATTATTCTGAATGCAGAGATACAAATAGGTATTAAGTATAAACGAGAGTTTATGTAACATGAACTTAGAGTAATAACGTCTATCACACATCTAATATCAGTTCCAATTAAAGAGGAGAAAAAAAGAGATGTGGCATAGATAATGGCTGAGAATTTTCCAGAAGTACTCAAAGCACTCAAAGTAAATCTCCACTGAGAAACACAGTGTCACTGCAGAAAATCTTAAAACTTAAGATTTTAAAAGAAGCCAGAAAGGGGGGTGGGGTGGGAAGGACATATTCAAAGGACCTTCAATTGGATTGACAGCAAGTGATGAAAACCAATACATAGTGAAATATCTTTAATATGTTGAAAGAAAATCACTACTAATCTAAAATCCTACATCTAGTAAACATTTTTAAAAAACAGAGAGAGTTTACCACCACTGCAAAATCCCAAAAAAGAAATTGCAAAAGATATAATTTGGACCAAAGGAAAGTGATTTGAAAGGAAGAGTCAGCTAGGCAAAAGGAAATAAAGGTCAGAGGAAGGGCCAAACAGTATGAGTAAATGTGAACAAGTGTTGTGTGTTTCAAACAAAAATGATAATGTTTAGTGGAATGAAAAACAACTTAGACTTAAAATCTATTAAAATAATGAAATCTTATTTGGGCACAAGAAGTAAATGGACTTAGAATTGTTATAGGTCCAGTGCCTGGGTGGCTCAGTGGGTTAAGACTTTGCCTTTGGCTCAGGTCATGATCTCAGGGTTCTGGGATCGAGTCCCGCATCGGGCTCTCTGCTCAGCGGGAGCCTGCTTCCCTCTCTCTCCACCTGCCTCTCTGCCTACTTGTGATCTCTCTGTCAAATAAATAAATAAAAAATCTTTAAAAAATTGTTGTAGGTCTTTATAGATAAATATATTGATTAAATTTGGGTTTCAGTAAGTTAAATATTTGTATTGTAATTTTTATGTAAAAGAAATGGGGGAAACTGAAGTGATAAAAATGACCTAATCAACCCAAAAGATCCAAATGTAGAGAAAAAGAAACAGAAGAAATAAATTCAAAGCACAAAATAAAATGGTAGTTTATAATGACTTACACAGGTAAGCCCCTTATCTATTAGGAATTATATTTAATGTAAGTGTATTAATACTCAAGTTAAAAGATAGATTGTGAGACTGGATTTTTAAAAATCAAACTATATGCTTTTTACAAGGAGCAAATCTAAAACATGAGGATACAAAAGTGTTGAAAGTTGGAGAGAGAGACAAGATGGTGGAGGAATAGTGGACTGAAATTATATCAGGTAGTAGGAGTTCAGCTAGATAGTTATCAAACCATTCCAAATACCTACAAACTCAACAGGAGATCGAAGAGAAAAAGAGCAGCAATATTCTAGGAACAAAAAATCAGCCACTTTCTGTAAGGTAGAACATGTGGAGAAGTGAATCCAAAGTGACAGGAAGATAGACCACAGGGGTGGGGCTGGCTCCTGGCAAGTGAGAGAGCAGTGGAGCACAAAATCGGAACTTTTAGAAGTCAGCTTCACTGAGGGACGTTGCTCCAGAGGCTAAGTGGGGGTGGAGTCCTCACAGGGACAGTGTGGTCTCAGGACCTGCGGAGTCACTAAAAGATTGGGGGTGTCTGAGTGTGGCAGAGTTCCCAGATATCAGAGCAGGGAAGCCAAATACAGAGACAGAGCCGAGGAGTGAGCTCGCAGCTCAGGGTTACCTTAAACCGTGATCCAAGGCACAGTCAGACCACTGCTTTTTGAGCAGAGACCCCACAAGTGGCAGATCTGGGGAGACCCACCTTCTTCCTCCGGAGGAGCAGTGTGGCAGGAATTTCCTGGGTTTGGAGACTCCAAACAGGGCTGTGTGCCAGAGACAGAAATGCTTGATCACAGGCCAGGTGAGCCCAGAGTGCAGCTGGAGACCAGGGAGATGGGAGGGACTGACTGCTTTTCTCTGAGGGCACATTGAGGAGTGGGGCCCCGAGATCTTGGGTCCTCTAGGCTAGAGATTGGGAGGTCGCCATTTTCATTCCCATCCTCCAGATCTCTATGGAAAGATTTCAGGGAACAAAAGCTCCCAAGATCGAATCCGAGCAGATTTCTTAGGCTGGCCCCTGGCAAGGGCAGTGCAATTCCACCTCAGGCAAAGACATTTGAGAATCACTACAACAGGCCCCTCCCCCAGAAGATCAGCAAGAACATGCAGCCAAGACCAAGCTCCCCAATCAAGGAGAACAGTAGAACTCCAGAGCTGGGGGAAAGAAATTCATGGAATTCATGGCTTTTTCCCCATGATCCTTTAGTCTTGCAAAGTTAAACTTTTTTAGTTTTTTTTTTCTTATTTTAACTTTTCCTCTTTTGTCTTTTAACAGTTTTTAACTAGCTTATCTTAACAGTACCTTTCTAAAAATACCTTTTTAAACCCTCATTATTATAGTCATATTTTACCTTTCATTGTATTTAACCTTATTTTTTTTTATACATATAGGGTTTTTTTTTTTCTAAAACATTTTGGGATACAATTTATTCTAATAGATCAAAATATACCCTAAATCTAGCATAGGGCTTTGTTCTAGTCTCCAGCCTGAGCACATTCTCTCCTCTTTTTTTTTTTCCTTCTTTCTTTTTCCAACCAATTTATCTTATCAATTCTTTTTTTAGAATTTGTTTTAAATTTTCATCTTTACAGTTCTATTCCATCCATTACCTGTGTTTACCCTTATTTTTGTATATATGTAAGTTTTTCTTTCTTTAAAATTTTGAGATGTAGATTCTTCTAAGAAACCAAAATATACCCAAAATCAAGTGGGTGGCTCTGTTCTTGTCACCAGTCTAATATATATATATATATATATATACATATATTAAAAAAATTATATATATATATAATTTTTTTTTCTTTTACCTTTTCTTCTCCCCCCAGTTTGGGGTCTTTTCTGATATGGTTAGTGTACATTTTTCTGGGGTCTTTGCCACCATTTAGTGTTTTATTCTCTCCTTCATATATTCTTTTTTTTTTTTTAATTTTTTATAAACATATTTTTATCCCCAGGGGTACATGTCTGTGAATCGCCAGGTTTACACATTTCACAGCACTAACCATAGCACATACCCTCCCCAATGTCCATTACCCCACCCCCCTTTCCTGACCCCCTCATCCCAGCAACCCTCAGTTTGTTTTGTGAGATTAAGAGTCACTTATGGTTTGTCTCCCTCCCGATCCCATCTTGTTTCTTTTCTTCTTTTTCTACCCCCCTAGTCCCCCATGTTGCATCTCCACTTCCTCATATCAGGGATATCATATGATAGTTGTCTTTCTCTGATTGACTTATTTCACTAAGCATGATACCCTCTAGTTGCATCCACGTCGTTGCGAATGGCAAGATTTCATTTCTTTTGATGGCTGCATAGTATTCCATCGTGTATATATACCACGTCTTCTTTATCCATTCATCTGTTGATGGACATCTAGGCTCTTTCCACAGTTTGGCTATTGTAGACATTGCTGCTATAAACATTCGGGTGCACGTGCCCCTTCGGATCACTACATTTGTATCTTTAGGGTAAATACCCAGTAGTGCAATTGCTGGGTCATAGGGTAGTTCTATTTTCAACTTTTTGAGGAACCTCCATGC
>PISX010014474.1:0-52893 GCA_004024625.1 Mellivora capensis
AACCATAAGTGACTCTTAATCTCACAAAACAAACTGAGGGTTGCTGGGGGGAGGGGGTCGGGAAAGGTGGGTGGGGTAATGGACATTGGGGAGGGTATGTGCTATGGTTAGTGCTGTGAAGTGTGTAAACCTGGCGATTCACAGACATGTACCCCTGGGGATAAAAAATTGTTTATAAAAAAATAAAAATTAAAAAAAACATTAAAAAAATTAAAAAAAAAAAAAGAAGAAGATCGAAATCAGACAGAGACCAAATATAAAATGTGAGCTTACTAATCCTTGACTTCAAGATTAAGCCATCCTGGGAAGGACAGGCCTCCTCCAGGCTCAGGGGCCAGCCTATCCACATTGACTACC
Source organism: Mellivora capensis (assembly GCA_004024625.1). NCBI lineage: Eukaryota > Metazoa > Chordata > Mammalia > Carnivora > Mustelidae > Mellivora > Mellivora capensis. The sequence continues at coordinate 358 of PISX010014474.1, forward strand.
ACTCGAGTGATTCTGTGGCCAAGAAGGTGGGTGAGGACACACGCCATCAGCAGTTCGCAGCTCCACCCAGGCTCCATTGTTTCAGCCTCCGGAGGGAATAAAGAATGGGAGAGGCCAAGAGTCCACTCCATGTGCTGGGCAGTGTCTTTATGCCCTGCAGTTCCGCTCTCCACCTCACTCCAGCCTGTTCTGTGCTCCAAATGGTGATTCTCGCCAGAATCTATCAACTGAGCTCTTTTGCCTTCTAGATTTCTGTTGAGTTGGTCCAGAGGGGATGCCAGCAGGAGACAGGAGGTCAGGAAAAGAACACCCTGGTATTTGTTCCTTCAGCTCTTTCCCAGCTGGCTTAGATTTCCTCTGAATAGGGCCACCGTTCCCGTGGGGCAGCCTCTCTGCGTGCCACAGCTACAGGTGTCTCCTTCCTATGGGGCCTTCAGACCTGGAGATGGGACAGGTTTCTCACTGGTGTTAGCCCTGGGGTGTGTCACTACATGCCAACTCTTCTTTAAACTCTGTTAGGTTGCACCCACCTCTTTTTAAATCCTTTATTTTGAAGGAATTTCAAAATCGCAGAAAAATTTAAAAATTGTTACAGAGAAGTCCTCTCTTCCTTTATCCAAATTTACCAGTTTTATCATCTTGTACTATTTGCTTTGTCATAGTCCCCCTTCATAGGTATATAGGAACATATATTTATAAAATTTATTTTTATAGGGACGCCTGGGTGGCTCAGTTGGTTAAGTGGCTGCCTTTGGCTCAGGTCATGATCCCAGTGTCCTGGGATCGAGTCCCACATCCCGCTCCTTGCTCGGCAGGGAGCCTGCTTCTCCCTCTGCCTCTGCCTGCCACTCTGTCTGCCTGTGCTCACTCGCTCTCTCTCCCTCTCTCTCTGACAAATAAATAAATTAAAAAAAATAAAAAAAAAAAATAAAATTTGTTTTTATAAACTATTTCCCAGTAATAGTTTAGTGTGTCTTGTTTGTAACAAACATATTCTCTTATAGACCCACTGTACAGTTATTAAATTCAAGAAATTGAGCATGGAAACATTAGTCTATAGTCATATTAAAAATTTCATTTTTCAATTATTCCAGCAATGTCTTTGCAGCAGTGCTTTTACTCTAATACAGGTTATAGTCCCGATGCATGTATTGGATCCAGTTGCCATAACTCAAATGCCCATTTAGAATATTTTCTGTTTCACGATGGAACTGTGAGTAATCATGAGGAATGCATTCCTTATGAAAACATGAATAATAATGAATAAATGGCTGCAATAGTCCTGATTGGAATTGTGAGTATAAAAGGTATTAATAATTCCTTTTTTGAGAAGCACACTATTGCCTCAGGAAAGAGTGTCTCCACTAACAAAGTGTTTAAGTTTCTGCTCTAAGCAGAGCCATGTGTAGGCAAGGGGAAGACGTCAAAGAAGTAGAAAAATATTCCTTAAGACCTAGGAGTTCTAACTTTAGAATACACAAGTGTTGCTTTTTCTCTCCCTCTCTGAAAACAAAAGAATGACTATAACTTGAATTTACAATATTTAAATATTTTATTGAACAGGACTGAAAAATAGCTGGACAGAGTTCTACTATTTCCAAAACTTTGCTGGTGGCAAACATCAAAAAGAGACAGGCAGCATTTCTTTTTTTTTTTTTTTTTTTTTAAAGATTTTATTTATTTATTTTACAGAGATCACGGGTAGGCAGAGAGGCAGGCAGAGAGAGAGGAAGGGAAGCAGGCTCCCTGCTGAGCAGAGAGCCCGATGTGGGGCTCGATGGGATCATGACCTGAGCCGAAGGCAGAGGGTTTAACCCACTGAGCCACCCAGGCTAAGATCTCTTCTGTGGCCTCAGGAGCTTTGCAACACAATAAAAGAAGCAGTCATTAGCAACTGATGAGAGAAAACATCCGCTGTGAAACCATCCTCACTCCCGCCCCTTCTCCGATCTAGGAATAAGCAATATGTTGGGGAAATAATTTGAAAGACCCAGATATGAAGGAGACAAAGAACGCCAGCTAGGTCAGCCTGTAGACAATGTAAAAAACAGTCACCCAAAGCCGGAACACAAGCAGATTCAGAAAATAGGAGCGAAAAAACTTTTTACTCAAATACCAGCCCGGCAGCTTTTGTCTCTCATTATGAGGGACCTGGTTTATCAAAAGGAAAACCCAACAACAATCTGCCAGAAGATGTTTTTAACACTAGCGCTATGAAGGGGGATATGAGCATGGGAAGTGCATTTGTTAGGCTTTGTTTATTTATTTATTTATTTATTTTGTTAGCCTTTAAAGAACACAATAATGACCCAGCCTTAACCACCAGACTCCACTACAGAGTGGAGAGGAGAGAGTCCACCAGGAATTGGCAAAAAAGACTAAGTCAAATTACAGATGTAAATAAAATACACATTACCATCCTAAGGACATGAAACAGAGCTATCAGGTGTTTAGCTGAAGCTGGCAGAAGCGCTAAGAGGAAGCAGAATCCCTAAGAGTAACGCTTGAGCCACGGGTGAAGAATCTAAATGACCAATAAGCTTAATTTGAAAGCAAGCAAAGTACATTTTTTGGTTTGTTTACCTTTTTTTGTTTTTCAGAGCCATTCTCCTCTGTAGGCGGCTTGTCACCAGACCAAAGGCTGTTTAACATTTCAGAGCTAGCTAATCAATGGAGACAGAACATAGGAATCATGGATTTTCTCAAAAAGTGTCACCCATTCCATTAAGGCTTATATGAATGAACAGAAGGAGAGCGTTATTATAAGCGCTGGGACGCTCAGATGAAAATCACATTTCACTATTGTGATTGCATTTGCAACACACAAAACCAAGGGAAAGAATGTGACAGGCGGCACATGGTGCAGTCTTGCCTCATATAAATTTCTTGTTTTCAAGGTAAATCCAACTAGTCATGCAAATTTCTCACTTCTCACTCAGAAAAAAGACATTCCCATATATACCCAAATTTTATTTTATTCTATTTTATTTATTTATTTTTTAAGTTCCTGAGTTCAAAATAAAAGCAGCGGAAACAAAAAGAGAAAATTTTCTGGAACAACAGCATAGGCACTTTGCCGGTGCAAGGTCATAAGGTCTGATAACAAAGATAGCAGATAGGCTCTTGAATATGAATGTTGATTCTCCATGAAAGAGAATATACAGCAAGACACAAACCTTGTCAAGGTTGGCCATGGGTATTGGCAATATAGGGGGCATCTACCAACACAATATTTTTTAAAGATTTATTTCTTTATTGAGAGAGAGAGAGTACATGGTGGGGAGGGACAGCAGAAGAGAGAGAGAGAGAATCTCCAGCAGACTTCCCACTGAATGTGGAATGTGGAGCCCAACGCCATGTGAGGCTCCATCTCATGACCCTGAGATCATGACCTGAGCTGAAATCTAGAGTGGGATCCCCAACTGACTGAGCCACCCAGGCACCCCTACAAAACACAAAATTTTGACCTCATATTTACACTGCTTATGTTGTCTAAATGTGGAAAAAATGAAAGTTATAAGAGATCCTTCAGAGAAGGAGAGAAGGGAGTGAGTGGGTGCTAGTATCTTGAGATGCGCAGGTGGGAAGTGCTGGGAGAGTGGGAGGACACAGACCTGGACACACACTTCACCCCCCTTCACTACAGCACTCCTCTTTCTCTTCCCGCTGACTCTGGTAAAAGATAGTCCCTGACTCTTATCCTTAGGGTAAGAACTTGACCTGACTTGCCAAAGGAGCATTTTGGGTGTTCTTCTTCCTTACCAAGATTAGCCCTCTGAAAATATAGCATCCGTGTGGAAATTGTCGTAAAAATGCTTTGCAACGTTTCTCTCCTTTTTCTTTTCGTTTTTCCCTCCCCTCTCCCCCTCTCCTCCCCTTCCTTCTTCCATTATTCATTGGGAACATGAATTTCAAAAGGACAATTAGTGTTAGGATTTGGTCTGTCAATTTGCAGTGAAGCATTAATTCCATTGGCTCTAGAGTCAGACTGTCCTGAGCACAGGTTGGCATACTTTCTCTGTAAAGGACCAGATTGTAAATATTTTAGACTTTATAGTTCCTAAGATCTCTGTTTTAGCTACTCATTTCTTATGTTGAGTCATAGACCATATGTAACTAAAATGGTGTGGCTATGTTCCCATAAATCTTTATTTATGGATAGTAAAATTTGAATTTCACATCATTTTCACATGTCACAAAATACTTCTCCTTTGAATTTTTCTCATCCATTTAAATATATTAAAAACAACTCTCCATAGCCCTTATAAAAACAATTGGCAGAGGCACCTGGGTGGCTCAGTGGGTTAAAGCCTCTGCCTTCAGCTTAGGTCATGATGCCGGGGTCCTGAGATCAATCCCCACATAGGGCTCTCTGCTCAGCAGGGAGCCTGCTTCCCTCCCCCTACCCCCTGCCTGCCTCTCTGCCTACTTGTGATCTCTCTTTCTGTCAAATAAATAAATAAAATATTTTAAAAAAATTGGCATACTAGGGTTGGCCCAAAAGCTATAGGTTATCTTCCTCCATCGTAGAGTTAAATACGATTCCATCACCTGCCACTTGTGTGACCCTAATCAAGTTACTAGCCTTGCAATTTTCCTCATCTGTAAAAGAGGCTCAATTGCTTTATTGGCCCTAGCTAGCTCTTGGGTGGTTTTGAGGATTAAGGATATTAATATATCCAGAATACTAAATATTACCTTATATATAGCAAGCATTCAATAAATCCTATCTGTTAATATTAATAACATTTTACACTAGTTTATTTCTATGTACTTTAACTTGCCCCTATTAGTAATTTATGAGACAAATCCCATTATAGCTTACTTCAAATTGCATTACATGAACTTGTCTAGAATTTAAAAAAAATAGATGAATTATATTTTAATTAGTTTTGACTCATTCAGGACAGCAACCATGAAAAAGAGGGAAAGAAAAGAAAGAAGAGAGGGAGAAAGGAAGGAAAGAAGGAAGGAAGGAAGGGAAGGGAAGGGAGGGAGGAAAGAAAGGAAAAGAAAGAAAGAAAAGCAGAGTTAACGTTGATAGGTAGCTAATTGTCTCATGATTGTTGCTAAGGACTTTTTTTTACATACAAATATATTTTTAAATTTAATATTTATTTAAATCTTTGTCATATATTGTCCCACTTTATCCACTGGAGAAACCAAGGCTAAGTGAGTAAATAACTTGAATAGCACAAAGCTAAGCTAATTGGCAAATCAAGACAAAAAAGTGTTTAAATTCAGAGGCATGGATCTTTCTGTTACTATGATAGGTTTGCCTAGAGAAGCTACAACTGAAGCCATTCAATATTGTTTATTTACATAATTCCTACTGTAAATTTAATAAAAAACAAAAGCATATATCATAATTAACCATTTTTTTATTAGTAAACATTATATTTTCTATTTGCTAACTTTGTTACAAGTAAAAATTAACTTAGCTTTAGGAAAAAAATGGGTTTACTGAAAGGACACTGAGCCTTTCACAGAATTCAAGGGTGGACGGAACCCCCAAGCCTGAGGAAAGATAGGGCTGGGTCTGTTATGTAGCAGTAGGTCCAAAGACCTGCTCTCTGAAGATCTGCTTCTCAGGTTTAACATGCAAATGAATCCTCTGGGGACTTTATTACAATGAAGCTTTGTGTGTGATAGGAGAAGCCTAAGAGTCTGCATTTTTAACAAGCTCCCAAGTTCTGTTAATAGGACTGCTCCTTGGCATACTCTGAGTAGCAATGTTCTGAAATACTCCATTTAACATGATTTAACAACAAATCATTTCCCCAGGTTTTGACTCACATTTTCCTATTTTTTTGTTCTTTGATGTATATTATGTGCCATATGCATATATAGATGTGATTTTAATGCACACAAGATTTTATTTTTGTGTTTATTAGCAAAACTATTCACTTTTTTAAAAATCTTTTCCCCCATCATTTCTATTCTTTGAAATAAACCCCATTCCTAAAGTCATTGTATTCAATGCAACTCATTGAATTCTCATGGGGAATAAATTCAGAAGTTTCTAATGTTAAAACAATCAAATACAACTTAGAAATATGAGGAAGAAAGTAAGTCAACCCATAAAGTTATATCAATCTCCTACTAAATTCAAGACATTTGAATTAGATGTATTGAAAATATAAATAAAAGAACATCCTTATTATCTCATACAATGTATACATTCATTTAGGGTCATTTCTTACTTATCTTTTAATACGGTAATTTCTAAATTTGATTTAGTGGCTGATCATGAAAATACATATGGTTTTTGAGAAATGGAAAATTCCATCTAAATCAAATCAATTCTTTAAGAGTTGCAGGGACAATGGTTGGAGTTCTATGGACTGGAGTTTGCAAACCTGTCATGTCATTTCTTATGTGTTACAATGGCAATGCCATTAGATGTCACAAAATTTGTCTTGTCTTTCAATGGTAGGCTCTGTTTTCTCAATCAGGCATATGAGTGAACAGGAATATGGCAATAATTACTTGATAAAAGGATTTGTTCTGGGGCGCCTGGGTGGCTCAGTTGTTAAGCGTCTTCCTTCCACTCAGGTCCTGATCCCAGGGTCCTGGGACAAGTGCCGCAGTGGGCACCCTGCTCAGCAGGAAGCCTGCTTCTCCCTCTCCCACTCCCCCTGCTTGTGTTCCTTCTCTCGCTGTGTCTCTCTGTCTCTCAAATAAATAAATAAAATTTAAAAAAAAAAAGAATTTGTTCTATTAAGATATTTCTTTATTCAAATAGAAAGTATAGTTGCCTAATTATTAATATTCATTATTTCCTAAAACTGTCAACTAATATTCATTTTTTGTAACTTGCTAATTTCTCTAGAAAAGATAACTCTTTCCTTTTTTTCCTTAATCTTTCAAGAAAACAAAACAAAGAGATGAAGCTATGAGACTCTGAGGCCATATTTTCTACAATTCTCTTTTATTATACCCCAAGCTACATCTCCAGCTGCTTCTGTATACTTTACTTATGACTTACTGTTAATCTTATATACGGATTAAAAAGAAAAGGCATCAGTTGCTTAAATACTTCTTAATTGCTTTAGAAAACCATCAAGGGTTTTAAAAACTGATCTCTTTCCAAGACTTGATTTTAACTTTTAAAGAGTAAGAACTCTTTCTTCTCTGAACATTTAAATCTGTAGAAGAAATAGACATAGCCATAGAAATCGACATAGACAATAGACACAACTTAAGCAACGATATCAAACAAGTTTATCACAGATTTTAAAGACTGACTAGGAAAACAGCACAGAAGACTCAGGCAATTTGCCTTTAAAATCTGAATTCTTTGGAAGCCTACTCCGTTGTAACCAGCTCTGTCAGTCCATTCCCTAGAAACTAACTGGAAGCTTCTGGGTTACTAGAAAATGATCCGGTTCATCGTGCCTGCATGCAGAATGCCAGTTGGTGATTGTGGTTATAAGAACTTCCTTACTTTCAGGCATGCTGTATGATTGCTCACCAATTGGTGGTCCCATACCAGAGTTCACTGTAAATGTCCTTTGTCCCAAGACAAATGTCTTTGTTTGTAAATGCCCTTTGTTCCATTACCAGATATATCTCAAAATACAAGGGTACCATTTAAGTCTCAGATGTGCTTTTTGGAGCGGTCCTCATTTTCAGAAGTCCCTTCCTGGTGCAGAAATATATCACTGGTGGGGAGGAGGGTGCCACATGTTTAGAAAACTAAAACTAATGGCTTAAATCAAGGTACATTTTAATAGACTGCAGCAATGACCCAAAAAATCAGTCTCTCTGTACAGTTTTTGGAAGTATGGCACTGTCAGTCTACCTGCGAATTGACACAGGTTACATCATAGTGTTAGGAATCTCGATCAATACAGTCATAATGACATTTTAACTTTCTTCTAGTTCCCTCATCTCCTTACCCTAAATATGAGATCATTGCCTCTGAGAGGTAGAACCTCTAAATTTAAGCCCCAGAAGGCTATGATGCCAAGTGAAAAATAATTTTGAAATTAGATTTTGGTTCTTGCTGAGCCTCAGTTTTCTCACTCACAAAACGGATATGCTAATACCTCTTATATTCCAGACTGAATGCAGCAACACACATACATATGTGATCTGTCTAGTATTTGATACAGAGAAGAGGCTAATGTTAATAGCTGGCATTTTATCATTAAATTATAATCATTATCACTTACTGGTGAGTATATACCGACGTGACTTCTTGGTAATTGTCTGAATATCTGAATATTCTATTTTTAGAAATAGAAGTAGGTAAGTTGCAGTTTTCATAGGCAGTTGAAATTTAAAGTGGTTTACTGTTAAGAATTGATGGGCTCTAGGTAATGGTGTTTTGGTACACTCATTCTCCAAAAAGAAAAGAGCCCTTGTTTGTAGTGTTTGCAGATTTCTGTGGTCTAAATACTCCCCCCATGGCCAATTTCAAGTCACTGAACCTCAAGTGTGGAAGACATGCACAGTCAGGTCTCATGGGCTGAGGCACACTGGCTCCTTCCTGCATACGCCTGGCTCTAGGTCAAGTGAATGATAGGCAGTTATTGGAATGACCAATTCAATAAATAACAAACTCAGCAAATGACCAACTCATCCAATGATAAATACGTCAAATAACCTTTTTACAAAATGACAAATTTGTCAAAAGCCAATTTTCCAAAAGCTAATTTTCAGAAAAATAATGTGCCATATGACCAATTCTCAAGTGACCTTAGTTACAAAACATATCAAATACCATAAAGAGAAACTGGGACAATTTCTTCAGCCATTGTGCCTCGTCAAGAAGCAGACAAATGCAGAGGCAGGGGGGAAAAAACGATTAAAATGTAAAGATAGGTACTTGTACATATCAGAAAATTTATCTAAAGATAAAATGTGCTGGCTGAAATATGTGACATGCACATTAAACCAAGCTAGACTAAAGACTATACAGCTAAAAAGCTGAGAGGCAATGAATAATTAAACTTTGAGGAAAAAATCCTAATCAATTTGACAATTTGTTCATCTGCCATTTGCTCTTTTAATCAACAAATTGGTTTTTCAGTGAATTGGCTTTATCTGAATTTATTCCCATTATTTTTATGTCCTTATCCCTTGAAGATCCTGAAACAGAGACTATTAGTAACAACAAATTTAGTAGTCAAGGTCTTGATATGAACTTCCAGCCATTTTTAAAGGACTATTGTCCAGTCACATGGATATTTAGTTGATCCATTTCATTTCATTTCATTTCATTTCATCTCATCTCATTTCATTTTTAAGTAGGCTCCATGCCCAGCATGGAGCCCAACGTGAGGCTCAAACTCATGACCATGAGATCAAGACCTGAGCTGAGATCAAGAGTCAGACACTTAACCAACTGAACCATGCAGTCACCCCAGATGTCTAATTATTTTAAATGTAACTCTGTACATTAAGGATAGGAGAGCTGGGGAAATACAGAATCTAATTTTTCTTGTTGTACAGTTTGTGTTAAGAACAATCTAGATGTAATTGAACTTATATAACTCACGATGAACAAAATTATTGAATACTTAGCCTGTCTTTATCTCATCTCTTTCCTATCTTCCCTTTCAGTGGACATCTGTAATATACCCCCAATAATGCAGGTATATGCCCTTAACTACTTGAAAGTTACACACACCCCTCAGTAACGCAATGTCCACAAACTCTTTACTTTTTCCTCAGGCTCATTAGCCTCAGAAAATGGCACTTTAGAAAGTATCTTAGCCGAGATGCTGAGATCTGAAAGGGACTGTGAATGTCATTTAAATTATATCGGGTTTTATTTATAGTGAAATGAAATCCCAAAGAGGTATAGTGATTTACTGAAACTCACAGGGAAGTATTTATTCATTAGCTTTTCACTTGCAATAAAATACTTGTGACCATAATTTCTTTGTAGCCCCTCCAGTCAAAAGATGAGCTCTATTTATCTATCCCCTCAAATATGGTCTAGTCTGATATCTTGCTTTGGACAACAGAATGTGGTAGAAGTCACATTGTATAACAAGGCCTCATGTTTTATAACTTTTAATAAGGGGAAATGCCTTAATCCAAATAATAAGCAAGTGGGTAACTATAGGATTAATCAGATAAATGAGAAAAATATTTTGTGGCAGAAATTTCCGACTTCCGTTGATTCATATTATCCATCCAGCCGTTTATTTCAGCTGCAAAATGGTGTGAAGGTAGAAGCAAGGACTTGAAGTTAGAAAAGCTAGGTCCCATTATTACTGTATGGCTTCTAAGTTATTTCTACACTTTCAAGTAACTCAAAATAATGACAGCCTCTGTTATCCTTCCACAAACTGGTATTCTATTTCTTTTCTAGAAATTTATGAATGCCCATGGCTTTCTAGCTCATCTCATCAAGGGGGAGCACATAGGACAACACAACTGTGGAGTCACAAATGACTTCGTAATTAGAACATAAGCTCCATGAGGAAATGAACCATGTTATTTTCCTCGTTATATATACAGACCTTAGAACAATGGTTAGGACACAGAAGACACTCAGTAAATATAAATTAGTAGATAAATGGGCCCAGATACCTTTATGATTAAGTCCAGAAGGCCTGAGAACAAAACACAGGAGATGGGATTCAAATACATCCATGATGTATTCACTGAGTCTATACCCCTTAATGACTGCCATGATGGCCCAGGGATGTCTTGGGGTCCAAGACTGCACCAGTTACCTCTAAGACATAAGCACCTGCAGGGAAATGGGACAGACTGGCCTGCAATGGGGAAAGCAGGAGCATGGGCAGGGGAAGGACCTTTCCATAATTCATAATTGCCAAGCACCTGTGTTTCTTCCCTGGGGTAATTCGAGGGGGGCCACAGAGGAAGTGGACGTCAGATATCTCAGAGGTACACTTGAAAACAATACAGGGGAGAGATAATAACTCAGAAATGGAAACTTCTCTTTTCTCTCTCTCTTTTTTTTTCACAAAAGGGAAATAAATAAGAGAAAAAGGTCATAAGTTAAGGAAAAAAAATTAAGAAGGCAAGAGCCATAAACCCTATCACCTTGAGATAATAACTCTTGAAGATGATTGCATTTTAAAACAAGGAATGCTTATCTACTCTAGATCCTCTTTTTTACAGATGAAGGGACAGGGGCCCAGGGAGGCTGTTAACTTTTACAGAGTTGCATTCCAGTTCACTGGTGCATATATTGACGACTGAAAAAAGAATTGAAAGGAGAGTCTACCTTCCAGAAATGCATCACCAGTTCCTGCCCGGGGCCCCTCCTGCCTGTCTGCTAATTAGTTAGCCCTGATCCAAAACTTTGGGCCAAAAACATTTTCCAGAGCTGAGAGTTCCAATGATTTTGCCTTTTAAATATCAAAGTTAAAAATAACCTTTATAAAAACATTACACAAGGGCAACAAAACATTCCACGCTTGGCACCTGTCAGGGAAACGAGCTTCTCTTCTCTGCCCATTTCCAGCTCTCTGAGGCAGTACACACATGTCATGCCAGGTCAAAGCCGTCATCATGAATGGGGTGGGGGTGGGGGAGGAAAATATTTTCCCCCACTATGGGATGAAGAAAAATTAGAGTCAGGAAGTCCTTAAATGTATTTAACTTGGATCCAGTCATCAGATTTGGAAAGCACACTGAAATCATATTGCCTTGGCTCTCCGATGATTCATAGTGGTTTGTTGACTAGGTGTCTGGCAAATACTCCAGACCATTGCTACTGGCATGCTTGTCTAACAGATGTTAAAAATGAAACGCTGACAGTTTTTATAGTATAATTAAATCTTTCCTTATTTCTGAAGTGCTATTTAATTTAATTTTAATCAAAAATGATAACCATCCATAATTGCTGTAATAGTGGCATTCATGTTCTATGTAAGGCGTTACCTATTGTACTCTCGACAGAAGTCCTGCAATGGGAAAGGCTCTTGCTAAAGGAGTTTGGATGCTTCCAAACATTTAGAAGCAATGAGGATATTCAAGACGATAAAGCTTCAGGTTGTCCCATAAAATGTTAAAAAGGCTACGAGGTTAAGGCTCCAATATAATGTTGTCAGTTTCTTGCCTTTGTAACTGAAATGAGAGGATTTTTTTTTTCTTAGAAGGGCTGTGTTATGAATCCACATACTAGAAAGAGGTGATTTTTTTTTCATCAAGCTGATGAAAATAACTGTTGGTCCATTAGCATAGCTATAATAAAATACCACGGATTAGTTGGCTTATCAACACAGAAATTTATTGCTCACAGTTCTAGAAGCTGGAAGTCCTGTACCAGGGGTGTCTGTGAGGTCAGGTTCTGCATCTGATGAGGGTGTACTCCTGGTATATAAATGGCTAACCTCTTCCTGTAACCTCACATGGCAAAGGGGCTAGGGAGCTCTCTAAGGTCTCTGTTTTAAGGACACTAATCCCATAACTGAGGGTCTGCCCTCATGACTTAGTCACCTCCCAAAGTCTCCCCTTCTTAATACCATCACCAAGGGCATTAAGTTTTTGACATTTAATTTGGGTGGAGGGACACAACATTCAGTGTATGGTAATTACTAAGAAGTCGCTGAATTTAACTCACAAATATTTATCCATTGGTTTGGTTATGAGCATGGCTTAGATATGTGTAGTGCTTGGGATAAAATGGAATCATATAGACACACACACACACACACACACACACAATCCAAGTATGTCTGCAACCTTGTGACTCTAAATTGAGATGAGCAAAGTGCAGTGGCTATGGAAGCAAACAGAGTTACTATGTCAGCTAAATTTGCACTGTATCACTATACTCCTAATTATACAGCCAACTGACCCCCAATTACAGCAATAACATTAGATGAAATTCTGTACCTGTAAAGTAAGCTAAAATAAGAGGCTGACATGCAAATGGTATAGCTAGTTTTTCTTCTTGGGGAAAGATCTGGAAAGGAATTTAAGAAGAGCAGAACCAACAAGTAATGAAGCTACAAATACGGGAAATTTTGTATGGACAAAAAAGAAAGTATCAAGTTAATTCTGCATGCCTGTGGAAATTTCTGGTACCAAACATTTTAAAAATTTTATTTCACCTACTGATCATTTTTTCAAATCTGGGTAATTAATGGTTTATGCACTCATATAACCACATGGACTCACCCATTCTCCTCTTTGGTAGCGCCATTTAGAAAGAAACTTTGGGACATCAAGTGGAGGAAGCTCATTCCCTGGGTGGCCTGTACAAAAAGACCTGAGATTAGAGCCATTGAACCAGCCTAGGATTTTGACTGCTTTTCCTGTCCTTATATTTACCATGGCTTGCCACCACATAGGGGAGTATGAGAGAAGAATAAGGAAGAAATCCTGGAATTTTAATATACTTAAACAGTGAAGATATTAAGAAAAAGTTAAAATCAATACAATAAAGGTGTATGAGATGATAATGCAATTTCTACATACAAAAAAATAAAAATGATAAAGAATCAATAATGTCAAAACAAATTATATGGGGAGAAAAATACTCAGAAAAATTTGCATACTCACTATATTAGTTTTTATTGCTATGTTACAAATTATCCAGGAATTCAGTGATGTAAAACAAGAAATATTTCTTATCTCATAATTTTTATGGGTCAGGAATCAGGGCATGGCTTAGTTGGATACCTTTTGTTAAAGATTTCTCATGAGGTCACAGTCAGGGGGTTTTGTAGACTCAACTAACTAGATTTGAGGGAAGAATAGTTTTTCAACTCATTCACCCAGTTGTTGTCACTCCTCAATCTTTGACTGCATGGGTCTCTCCACAGAGCTGCGACACAACATGGCAATTGGCTCCTCCCAGAGTAAGAGAGCCATGAGAGTGTAAGTATTCAACATGGAAGCCATAGCCTTTTGCAACCTGACCTTGGAAGTGACATCCTTTTTTTCTTGTCTGGTATATTCTATTCTATCCCTGAGAAATGATCCATTATTTAATTCTCACTGGAAATCTGTGTGGTAAATATATCATTGTCTCTGTTTTGTAGATGTAGAAACCAAAGCCCAACTAATTCAGGTAAGCTGAACAATTCTGAGTAGCAAAAACCAGGATTCAAATCTAGGCAGGGGGCTGTAGAGTCTGAAGCCTAAATACCATGTTGCATAGCATTTCCATATTGCTTAAATGGAACACAGGTGATGATAGTGGCATTTTTGATGGTGAGAAAGAGCAGTCATTTGCTCAAGTCTTCACTAGAATGTTTCACCATGAGAACATCTCCAGGATGTGTGTTTAGGAGAGGCAAGAAGCTTAAATACTTACTAGGAAAGACTGAGAGACTTCACTCACAGTTTAGGTTGGTGTGTGAAGTATTAACTATTCATGATAACACCTGGGTTATATTAATACAGGACAGGATGGAGGAGTAGAAAGCCTGGGATCACAGTTTAGTATCCAATCATTGGATGATATGATTGAGCAGGAGAGGTGAGAAAGAGTAACTGAAACTAAGTTTGCATATGCCCTGATAAATGTTTCAGCTCCTCAAGATCTAATAAGTGTACGTTTTCTCTGTATATTTTATTGTCTTATATATTACTTGTTTTTCCCCACTCCAGAAATGCTATACATCATTGTCTGGGGGCTGGACCTCATCACAACCATATAAAACCATACAAATAGCGAAGAATCCTGGAAGGGAATGAGTCAGAGAGGGAATTCACAAACTCTTCCTAGTCACATCATGTCTTATTTGAAAACTGGGTTAATGAAACAGAAACTACCACCATCACCAACTTCAAGGGGGGAGATCCAGCTGTACAAAGGCATGTGTGTTTGGCTTGGAGAGATCCAAAGAGTTTTTGATCAAAAAATCCTCTTCTTGTAATTCATCTTCCAAAACAGAAATCTAAAGACTCTGATAAAAAATGAGACTTCTCACCTTGGCTATTTTTATCTTTACAATTGATTTTTCTTAACAGAATGGATTTCTGTTCTACACAAGTTCTAATACTATTGAAAAATGCTGGCACTCTTCAGGAGGATGAAAATTTAACACTATTGTGAAGACATGGAAATAGTAATATGTAGCTGATTATTCTAATAGGCAGCAATAATCATAGAGAACTAGATAAAAACAAAACAGAATAAAATGAAACACACACAAAAACGACCCACCATGTCCGGTCTACTCCCAAAGCTCCCAAAAGAAGTTGAGTAGCAAGTTACTTCTTCCTTTTGGGCCTCAGTTTCATCCCCTAAAAACAAAGCAGTTATTTGAAATTGATAATTTCTAAGGTCCCTTTTCAGCTTGAATATTTTATGGCTCTAAATTATTCAAACTTGGTAAGTATCAGTTTATTCTGAGCTTGAGTAGGGAAAGCAGTTTCATGGAGTCTTCACGGAATACCTATGTGAAGCTTTCCCATAATTTGGATTTCATAAAAGAGTAACATTTGAGAATTATTTTTTTCTTACTTATTTACTTAATTAAGTGAAGCCATCTTTTAATCTTGTTTTGTTGGGGGATTTATGAAAAGTGAGGAACAAAAAGAAATAAAAGCTAGTATATGTCATCCATCACCCTGTAAAAAAAAAGATTTTATATATATACATATATATATATATATATATATATATTTTTTTTTTTTTTTTAGGTAGGCATCACACACAGCATGGAACCCAACATGGGGCTTGAACTCATGACCCTGAGACCAAGACCTGAACTAAGATCAAGAGTTGAGAGCTTAACCAGCTGAGCCACCAAGGTGCCCTAAAAAGATAAAATTTTAATACCAAAAAGGAAGAACAAAATATCAGAACAAAACACATAGCTTCAAAATTAAATGTAGTAAAAACTCACTACACTGATCCTTTTTTTTTCTCTTGTTACAACACTGACCAAAAAAATTCTATCCCCAGACTTCTTTTTTGGAATGTTAGGAACGATTGATCAGTTCTGTTGTGTTTCTCCTCCTATACTCACACTTGGGCGAGAAGCTATTGTGTTCATAAATCACAAAGCCTCCTTTATCACCAAGCTTCTATCATTTTTGGCCTCTCCTGATAGTCATCTAGCCAACCTGAAAAATATTGTCTGTCTCTGAGAACAGTTGAGACTAGTCTCAAGAATACCAAACACAGACAAGAATATAGAAGCAGAACTTCCAAACATTGCTGGTAAAAATAGCACAACTCTTAGGAAAACAGTTTGGTGGTACCTTATAAGCAAAATCTAGACTGTCAATATGACTGAACCATGCCATTCCTAGGTGTTTGTTTATTAAAGGAAATCAAATAACGTGCACATATAAAGACTTGTAGTCAAATACCCATAGCAATTTTATTCATGACAACCCTTATTTGGACAAAAAAAAAAAATGCCCATCCACTGGTAAGTAGATCATCAAATCAGAATGTCCTGCCATGGTGTAGTACTCAGCAGTAAAAAGGAATAAAGTGGTGATGCATGTAACACCCTAGACAAACCTCAGAAAAACTTTACACTGAGCAAAAGAAGCCAGATATAGAAGAATCCCTCTTGCATAATTGCATCTGGATAAAATTATGGAATAAGCAAAAGTAACTTACAGTGACAGAAATCACGTAAGTGGTTGCCTGGGGTGGAGGGCAGTGGTGGTTGATTCTAATATAGTGGTTACATGAGTATATTGGCCTGTCAAGCTCATCAAACTGAATATTTCAAATGTGTGCACTTTATTATATGTAAATTACACTTAATATTAGTTTTAGAAGGCAAAAGAAAAATACGGATTCAAAATTTAGACTTTTTCCCCCAAACTTGATATATCTATTTTTACTCATAAATAAAATAATAGAAATATAGAGTCATTTCATACCTAAAAGAGTTGGGAGAAAATGAAAAAAAATGCAAAATGTGTAGTCATAAAGTTGATTTAATGCATGTAGTCATTTCAATATGACTTGCTTTGAGGCAGAAGTGATATGCATGTTCCATTTTAGTTTGTTCTTTTAAAAAACACATGCTAGCTAAATGTAAAATTTGTAAGTGTACTTCTTTAGGCTACTTTTATTATCTCTAATCTGTTGTTATAAATGTCTATAATTTACTAATGTGTAGATTCATGCTATTGAAACATCCTGCCACCTCCCTTAGGGGATCAAGGGAGTGTCATAGTATACATCTGACAATACCTGGCAGATTGCCTTCTGTTACTGAATATATTGAATTGTTGAGCTGAATTGAATTGTTAAGTTGAATTGAAATGAGCTGAATCAAAAATAGTAAGATATAGCGTAAAGAAAGGGCACAAAGCTAGCATTTCAGAACCGTGTGTTCTAGCCCTGGTTCTGCGTCTGTAAAAACTTGAATGAGTTACTTCGTTTCCCTGAACTCCATTTTTTCTCATTCATTATAGAAACATGTTGAGGCCTACTCTGTATCCAAACCCTGACCTGTAAGCTAAGGAAAGACCCAAGGAAGGCCTGGCCCCAAACAGGATGCTGACGACAGGTGGCGAAGACATCTTTACATAATTATGACGCACCATGCAGCAAGTACCACGATGTAGAACACGAAGAAAGGTAGACATAGTTGCTAGATCGTGCCCTAAACTCAAGTGGGGAGAGGCCAGAGAACTGAGGAGCACACCCTGAGAGTTGCCCCAGATTTTTATCACTGACAACCCTTGGATAGGTAAAAGCCAGAAGCATCCTTACATATAAGGGAAATTACAGCCTAGAGTAGATGTCCAGATGTTACATATGTTGAAAGAAAGCAGGTTTTATCATCCTGGGTGAGCCCCGGCGTTTCTCCACCCCTATGAAAGGTAGGGATGCAGTAGTGATAGCCAATGCCAGCCGGAGGCAGGTGGGTGTCTTCAGCGCTGTGCTAGAGCTCAGCTAGGCAAGAAAGACGACGGTGGGAGCAGATGGAAAGTCCTGCTACTGAGTGGTCCCTCTTCACAGGCCTTCCCCATGTCCTGAACTGAGCAGTGTCAGCACATCGTGGCCACTGATAGAAAAAGGCAGAGATGAGGCAAAAGTACTTTCAATGTGCTGGGGGGCAGGATACACTGGGCATCAGAGAAGCATATGAGTGGTTTGGTCCAGATGTCACTCCAGGGATTCCTTCCCATGAGCTGCCCTCCCTAACATAGACACCAGGAAGCGCACAGACCAGTGCCTTGCTTCGGTTTCTGTCCCACAGACTGGTTGAAGTAACACGTGGTCCTTAAAACACGAAGATTTCAAAGAAAAACAGTGAAGCATCTGAAGAATGCAAAAAATTACAGATGAAATGGAAAGACAAGAAAATATAATAGATCACCAAAGGTGAACCAAGGGGCAGGAGTGGTAATTTAAATATTAGAAATAGAGAGAGTTTAAGTCTGAAAACTAATATGTGAAAAACTTAATCCATAGTTTGGTAAATGGAACAATAGAAATAAAATATTCCACAGTCATTACCATATACCATGGCCTCCACAAGAAACAACTAACAATAATTTTTAACTTATTTTTTTTATTCTTCTTCTGTGAATGGTGACTTTCATGGTGTTTTCCCATTTTTTTATTGTATTTTCTGTCTTTTGTTTGCTGATTTGTATTCCTAACAAAGTAAAAGGATTAGTTTTTTCTCATTTCTAATCAATGTAAAATATTCTCCACTCTTCTGCTTTTACATTTACTGTAAAATACTGTATTTGTATCCTTTCAAATCCATCAACTATTTTCTTCAACTATTTCCTTTGTGCCTTTAAATCTCTTTTTTAAAATTTCATTAGGGGCTCCTGGGTGGCTCAGTGGGTTGAGCATCTGCCTTTGGTTCAGGTCATGATCCAAGGGTCCTGGGATAGAGCCCCATATTGGGCTCTCTGCTCATCAGGGAACCTGCTTCTCCCTTTCCTTTTGTCTACCGCTCTGCCCACCTGTGCTCTCTTTCTGTCAAATAAATAAATAATATCTTAAAAAAATAAAATACAATTCCCTATTAAATCCTTCCTAATTCATATTTTCTATTATTACCTTTATAATTTTACTGTACTCTTTTAATTCTTTAATATATGGAGACCAGTATTGCCCATTCTGTGGTGTAATGATCAGTTTACTTTGGAAATGCACTGAGTTTATAGATGAATAGGGGGAGAATATATGTCTTAATGATATTTAGTTTTTTTGGATCCATTAACATGGCATGTGTCTACATTTTTAAGAAATGCTAATGTAATGTGTCTATGCTTTTTAGTAAGCAGGGAAATTAAAATGACAAATAGAAGAAGATGCCATTACAGTCCCACCAAAAATTAGTGAAAATTGAAAAGACTGATATTATGAAGTTTTGGTAAGAATTTGTAACAACAAGATTTTCATTCACTAATAATGATTGGTACAAATTGATAAACCACCGTAGAAATTTGATATTATCATTAGTGTTGGACATACCCGAAGCATATAGATACACTAAGCATAACCTAATAATTTCACTTCTGAGTGTGTATCCTAGATATTTACCAAAATACTTATAAGAATAACCATATTACTTTATTTGTCTTAGCTCAAAGCTGAAAAAAATCCCTATTAAGGTGATTTTTTACTTTAAAAGAAAAGTGCTATATTCATCTCAATAGATGTCAATAAGACATTTGACAAAATTCAACACTACTCTTGGCAAAAACCACTTAGTAAACTAAAAATAGAAAATAAATGTTTAACCTTATAAAGTATGTTGCCAAGAAGCCCACAATGAGCACTTTACAACTTAACTGAAAGCTTTTTCTTTAAAAAATGAGAATAAGATAATGTTGCCTATCAACACTTCTATTAACCAATGAATTGGAAGTGCCAGCTTAGAAAGTAAGGTAATAAAAACATAAATAAAAATATGGAGATTAGAAAAAAATAAATAAAACTTTATGTATATATTATATGATTATATGATTAATTAAAACACTACCATAAATTATTAGAATTTTTTACAAATTATTTTATAAGTTTTTAAAAATTTATTTGAGAGAGACAGACAGACATAACTAGCAGGGAGGGGGCAGAAGCAGAGGGACAAGCAGACTCTTCCCTGAGCAGGGAGCCAGCCCCTTGCAGGGCTCGATCCCAGGATCCCAGGATCATAGAAATTCTTTTCTAAAATTTGTGATTAAAAAAATTATTGTCTGAAACTGTATTGGTTCTTCTACATTCATAAGACAACAGAGAAATGTAGTTTAAAATGCTCTTTATAATTGTTGCAAACATGTAAATAACCTAGGAATAAATCTAAAAGTACATGTGTAAGAAATTTACAAGCAGGTTTTTTTTAATGATTAAGAGCCATCACAGGAGACCATACTATAAGTTATGAGATAGACTGTGTTCATTGACTAAAAAACAAAATCTTAATGTTTCAATTCTCCTAAAATTGATCTAAACATTTAATTCAATCCAAACCAAAACCCAATAGTGTTTTTGTTGTTGTTGTTGTTGTTTGTTTGTTTGTTTTAATTTACATCTAGAATCCAAAATGGGTGTAGATGAGCAAGGATCCAGGAATGAATAAGAGGAATCCTGGAAAGGAAACAGGAATGTAAATTGGTCACAAGGCTTTATCATACATCAGTAGTAATGACGAAAGCCCAGCATGGAATGTGGATAGACAGAATAATGTAAAACAATAGAGTATCAGAACAAAGAATGACAGAACACATAATGAAGATCATTGATTAAAGGATAGGCTTAGCAGTAAAACTACCAGGATAATTATTATGTAGATTAAAAAGAATGAAGTTTGTCCTCCTAGCTGTACATATGTAAATATTAATTCCAGTTGGATGAAGATTTAAATGTCAAAACAAAACTAAAATTTCAGAAGACAATGCGAAGGAATATCAAGACCTTGGATAGAGAAGTATTTCTTAAACAGGACAATTTAACACTAAAAACAAAAGAATAGATTTTATATATATAAAATTTTTTTTCAAAATAAACAAACTTGCTAATCAAATCACATAAAAGATCAAGAAAAGACAAGTTACAATGGAAGAAGATACTTGAAACATGGATAACTGACAATGAATTTGCATCCAGAACATGTAAAAGTAAAAATATTCTGCATATTAATAACAGAAAAATAGAAAAACTAACAAAAGACTTGGAAGGGTAATTTATTGAGAAGCATTCACAAGTAGCCAACTGATAGATAAAAAAGATGCTCGATCTCAAAATAATCAGGGATTTTTCAAATTAAAGCCACAATGAAATAACATTGCACATCTGGAAAATTGGCAAAGATGAACTCTGACAATGAGTAGTGTAGGTAAAGAATAAGAAAAATAATCACATACTGCTAGTGGGAATATATATTAAAATAAAAAGAAACAGGAAAAATAACATTATGTTGGAAAAATAAAAAGTGTGTACTATAAGATCTATAAATTCCCCTTCTAGCTTTATAACAGGACGTCATTTTGCAAACATGCCCCAGAATAAATGTCCGTTGCAGCACTGTGTATAATAGCAAGAAATCTGAAAAAAAATGAAATGTTCATTGATAATAGAGTAAGGTTGCCTGGGTGGCTTAGTTGGATAAGCATTGGACTCTTGATTTCCACTTGGGTCATGATCTTACTGTCCTGGGACTGAGCCCCACATCAGGCATACGTTTTTCTCTCTCCCTCTGCCACTCCCCACTCTTTCTCGCTCTCTCTAGAAAAAAAAAAAAGATAATAAAGTAGATAAATAACAATAATCATATAACGAAACACTATACACCAGTGAAAATAAATGAGACTTATACCCAACAACATGGATGATTTTTTTAAAGATTTTATGTATTTATTTGAGAGAAAGAGTGAGAGAGTGAGAGCATGAGAAGGAGGGTCAGAGGGAGATGCAGACTCCCTGCCAAGCCGGGAGCCTGATGTGGGACTCAGTCCTGGGATTCCAGGATCATGACCTGAGCCGAAGGCAGTCGTTTAACCAACTGAGCCACCCAGGCACCTGGCATGGATGATTCTTGAAACATATTATTGAGTAAAAAGAAGTTTAGAAAACTTTCTATATTGCACAGAATTTTCGGGAATGTACAAAATTAAATAGTATATTATTTTGAGATTTAAAAATAGTCACAGAAACTAAAAGAAAATCAAGGGGAAAATACTTAGGGCGTACAAGGGGGAAATTAAAAAAAAATTATGAAATATAACAGAGAGGAGCCTTGGCAGGACTAGTGATCCCTGAACTATGAACTGAAATGTGTTGATTATCTCAGTCCACCCAGATAATTACGGACTCCAGGGGAACAGAAGAAGACATCATCCTGGTTAAGGACAAAGAGATGATTGGTATTTTCATGATTTGCCATCGCTCTATACCCTGCTATGATGTCCATGCCTTGGGCAATCGGATAAAATAGAGATATTGATGGAGTCTGTAATTTCCTTCATGTATAACTTTAAAAAACTCTGTAAAATGGTAAGAGTTCAGATAATCATCAGAAATAGAGAGTGTAGAGATGAGGTGACATCAGGACCACTGACTTGCCATGTGTCCAGCAAGCTCACAATCATATTAAGGCCTAAAAAATATAGGGGGGGGGGAGCTGTTCTATGCCATTCATATTTCGGTTATGCAGTGTTGCCCCTAATACTTACATTAAGAATGACTGAAGGAGCAAGTGTCTTCACACATCTCTGTAATTCTGCAGTCTTGCCACTGTTTTGGACTGGGCATATTCATCTTAGGGCTTGGTGTGGTGTTGCTTTTGTTTTCATTAAGGTCAGTGGTAGTGGACTCTCTGGGTGGTCTCTAAATGGAGGAGATGGTGGTAAACTGAGGGAAAGATATTTTCGTCTTTAAACTTTAACTAACCTTCACTGTTCCTGATGCTGAGTTGTCAAGTTCAAACAACTTCCAATTGGTAACCCATCACTCAGAGGACAAGAAGTCCCTATGTGTGTAGAATGTGAGCATGATACCAGGTTCAGGTGTTGTTTCTAGAAGCTCAGAAATCAGTTGCTGAGACAGCATGTGACAGGTGTGTGATATCAGCTACCTGGTCTCCGTAGAAGAGTAGACCTCAGACTCCTTCCTGCATGTTACCCTTTGTGATTTTCAGTCATTTATTCTATATCCTTTCCCCATCAGCAATTCTTTCCATTCCTCCCTCCCCCACAGCCAGGGGATGAGGAAGGGCCAGAAAAGCATGTTTCTATGAATCCCTGCAGCCTCTGAATCTCCTGGTGTCTTAAAAAACCCATGTCAAGGGAAGGCATCCCTGCTGTTGAAGTCCTTTTGTACATGGGAGAATTTGATGTGACACTTGTAAATCTTCTTTACTTCTCTCTCTTTCTTTTTCTCTCTCTTTCCTTCTTTGAAAAATCTCCCTCCATTCCCATCTAGCAGAGTAAATCAGATACAATGAACAAGATTATCCAAGGTCACTTGGAGCCCTCCTAGCCCCCTAATGGCTGAGGTTAAAATCTGGCTACTTTAGACTCCTGTGTAATCTCCTGGCATAAAGTGGCATTCAGAACTCCCAGAGAGTGAGGTAATAACATCTGTTTCTCCAGCAACAAAGCTTTTGGAGTTGTAGATAACCTTATGGAAACCTTATTCACCCAGCCCAGAAAGGATGCAAATAAGTCAATGTTCTCAGACACTGCAACATACCCCTCGAGCTATCCTTCTCTTTGATGGAAGTATTTCTAAGATGTATTACATCCTTTCCTACTTTCTTGAGCTGAGCATTTAAAAGAGTATTATTTGAGACGGAGTTGTCATTGCAGGTGTGCTATCTGTAGTGTGCATTAATAGAATAATGCCCTCAAGAATTGAAGCGGGGTAGAGTTGCTCTCCCACATTATATCCAGACTGTGATATTTCTTTCTTGGCATGTAGGAAGTTTCATTTCTCTACAATTTAAAGTAATTTTTCACAAACAATTAATAATACACTTCAATTGAGGTAAGAAAAATTGCTGTAAGAAAAACTATAAGACATTTGATCACATGAAATGACATCTTCTTTTTTTCCTGTAAGTATTTGATTTCTGGGTAGCTTACACATATTTATTTATTAAGAAAGGGCTTTTTAGGCATGCCTGGGTGGCTCAGTCGGTTAAGCATCTGCCTTTGGCTCAGGTCATGATTTTGGGGTCTTGGGGTCCTGGGATTAGGTCCTCCATCAAACTCCTTGCTCAGCAGAGAGTCTGCTTCTCTTGCTCTCCTTCTGCCCCTCAGAGAGCATGCACTCGTTCTCTCTTGCTCTCTCTCATATAAATAAGTAAAATCTTTTTTTTAAGGCTTTTAAAAAAGGACCTATAAAACATATAAAATGAAGTTTGTAAATTTACATATCTTAAGTGTATAGACTTAAGCCAGATCCAGTAACTAATCTAGAATATTATGAAGTTCCCTTCAGCTATTTATCATCAGTAATATCTCTAAGAGGTAATCACTATTCTTTCAGTATCCGTTGATTTTACCTGTCCCTGAACTTCACACATATGGGACGATATGGTATGTACTCTTTAGCAATGACATCTTTGCTGTGATAATAATGACAGTGTCTTTGAAACTCATCTATTTTGTTGCATGAATCAATAATTATTATATTTTAATGGCTGCATAGCAGTCCCTTGTATGAAATTTCCTATAATTTATCTATTCTTTTATTAATGGAGATTTGTATAGTTTCCACTCTTGGCATATGGTGAATAAAACTGCTATGCACCTATAATTTGGTAGACATATGCACTTTCTGTTCTTGATCCCAAACCCAGAAATAGATAGCATTTTGTAAATACTACTAGTATTTACAAAGTATCTGTAATGTCTTACAAAGTATCCGTAATGAATTTTATTCCCAACAGAGCTGTAGGAGAGGTCCAATGGGTTCCATATATCATATCTTGTAACTTTGTATCATTAATCTTTATTTTTAAAACTTGAAGTCATTTGGTTGGCTATGCAGTGGTATCTTTTTTTTTTTTTTAAGATTTATTTATTTATTTATTTGACAGACAAGTCACAAGTAGGCAGAGAGGCAGGTGGGGGGTGGGGTCATGGAGCAGGAGAGAGCCCAATGCGGGGCTCTGTCCCAGGATCCTGTCATGCCCTGAGCTGAAGGCAGAGGCTTTAACCCTCTGATCCACCCAGTTGCCCCTATACAGTGGTATCTTAAGGTGGTTTTATGTCAGCATTTTAATTGTGATCTTTACAATAATTTTAATATTGTTTTTATTGGTTTTGTTTTCTCATTTAGTACCTCCTTTATTAAACAATTTTAGTTGAACTTTTTATTTTGAGATACTTGTAAATTCACATGCAGTATAGATAGGTACTTGATTTTACTATTTCTCTAATATATCTCGTCTTATATTTTGTCATTTTAATGTGTTTTATTTAAGTTTACCCAATAATGAAGTATTTCATGTAAAACAAAAGTATATAGGCTTTTTACAAATTTGAGATTTATAAGTAAATGAATGACATTTTATTTTTTTTTAAGATTTTATGTATTTATTTGACAGAGAGAGAGATCACAAGTAGGCAGCGAGGCAGGCAGAGGGGGGTGGGAAGCAGGTTCCCCGCCGAGTAGAGAGCCCGATGTGGGGCTCGATCCCAGGACCCTGGTTTGCAAGTGGGAACAACCTTACATCCAACTAACACACTGAAATATGACTTAATTCTGTCCCAAGGTTTTGAAATAAGTATATAACTTACCTCACAATAGTTTACATAGCCAAGAGTTCCAGATATCTAAGAACTGAATTGCCTAAGCTACCCAAAAAGAGAGTGCCACTGTGCCTTTGAATTACACCTGACCCTTGAGTGATATGGGTTTGAACTATGCAGGTCCACTGATATGTGGATTTCTTTATCCTACAGCACTGTAAACATATTTTCTCTTCTTTTAATCATCTCTTTAATAAAATTTTCTTTTCTCTAGCTTAGTTTGTTGTAAAATGCAGCATATAATACATAGAACATACAAAGTGTGTGTTAATCGACTCTTTATGTAACTGGTAAGGCTTCTGGTCAATAGTAGATTATTAGTAGTTAAGTTTTGGGGAGCTGAAAGCTGTATGTGGATTTTTTACTGCATGGAAGGTCTCAACATACCTAACCCCAGCATTGTTTGAAGATCAACTATATATTTTTTTAATTTAAAAAAATTGTTATTAACATATAATGAATTATTTGCCCAGGGGTACAGGTCTGTGAATCATCAGTCTTACACATTTCACAGCACTCACCATAGCACATACCCTCCCCAGTGTCCATCACCCAGCCACCCTATCTTTCCCCCCACCCCCCAGCAACCCTCAGTTTGTTTCCTGAGATTAAGAGTCTCTTACATTTTGTCTCCCTCCCTGGTCCCTTCTTGTTTTATTTTTTCCCTCCCTACCCCCAGGACCCCCACCTTATCTCTCAAATTCCTCATATCAGAGAGATCATATGATAATTATCTTTCTCTGACTTATTTTGGTCAGCATAATACCCTCAAGCTCTATCTTGCAAATTGCAAGATTTCATTTTTTGATGGATTTATAGTATTCCATTGTATATATATACATATATGTATATATGTGTGTATATATACATATGTGCATATATGTACATGTATGTATATGTGCATATATACATATGTACATATATGTATGTGTGTGTATATATACATCTTCTTTGTTCATTCATCTAGATCAACTGTAATTTTATATTAGGCTACTTTATTGATTCCTTTGACACAAATTAGCAGTATGTTCCCTGTGTTTGTTTATCTTTTTAATAAAATCAATATGTGCCAATATTTCAGATAACAGTGACTAAAGATGAAAAATATGTGCTATACTAAACACAAGAATCAAACCCATCTTCTCAATCACCATTGAATATTTATATAGATTATCTGAGGCAAAGATTAACTATTAGTTTCAGTCTGAAACTACCCAGGAGAATATAAAAATATATAGAGATGCTAAGCTTCCAACAATTTTATACATAAAATTCTTTTTTAAAAGACTTATTTATTTGAGAGAGAGAGAGAGAGAGAATGAGTGGAAGAGGCAGAAGGAAAGGGAGACTCTCGAGCAGACTCCACGCTGAGTGTGGAACCCAATGGAGGACTCCATATCACCACCTGAAATCATGACCTGAGCCAAAACCAACAGTTAGATGCTTAACGTACTGTACCACCCAGGCATCCATGTATATAAAATACTTGGTATAAATAAATAAATGTATACATACATACATACATACACATATACACATTTCATAAAATAAAACATTGCGTTCTTATTTATGAATTCATTCTTGGCTGTTTTGCTGGAAAATCATACTGGTAATAGCCACAGCAATAAAAACTAGTCTTATAATATTCACTTATATGTAAGGAAAACATAGCCAAAATAGCCTACTCACTAGCTACCAAACACTTCCCCAAGTGTCTTCTTTTTTTTTTCCCCAAGTGTCTTCTATATGTGCCCTCAAACCCATTCTTATTTTGCCCTCCAGTCTCTTCATTCCAAAATCATGTCTTCTTAGCATTAAATGTATCTTGTTTCCATCTAAAATTGCTTAGCTCCCCATCCTGAAAGGAAAAACCATCATACACTGCCCCTACCTCCCCCAAAAGCCAATTGCATGACTCTGCTAGTTCCATTTGATATCTCCTTATTCATATTTGTCCTTTCACAAATGAAGAACCTAAGCACTGTTGACACTTAACAGCTCACTAATCAACCATTAATGTTGACTTATTTGACTGATAACCCTACATAGGTGATGGTTCCTTCCATCTTCAAGGCTTAATGGCTAGATACCCCTCCTTAGACACACGCATGCACGCACGCATGGCACCCAGTGGATAATCAGAGATATACAAAATTTTGCATTCTCCATCTGTAATCTTCACATATGTTTTCAAAATTCATTTCAAAGAAAAATTATAAAATGAGCCTCCTTGTGTCAATGTTTTTACTACATAATCACTTCTTAATTAAATGCAATCTGGATAGTGTATTGTGAAAGAAACAAAGCTTCACGTTGAATCTTGCATTAAAAACTGTCAGTAGTATTTGTATTTGGTATAGGCTTATTGCAAACAACTGAGCAGGAAGCCAAGAGAGAACAAATTGCAGCTATCTCAAAAATCAAATATTTTGCTGAGTTTTTTAATGGTATGTATAAAATAAAATTTCATTTTAGGCTATCATTTTTATAGCATTAAGACTGAATTTAAAACTAAGGCCTAAACATATAAAATATGTTTAGTTCTGAGCTATTTGCTCCAAGTTCCCCTTTAAATAACATTGATCTGTTCTTAAGGAATTACTCACATGTCTGGCCTTAAAATTTATCTTCTCAAAGAGTGGCTAATATGTTACTTGCTAGTCATTAGTCCATTAAAAAGATTTCACACAAACATGACATCAGCTCTGGTCTCTCCTGTGTTTTACATACAATTATTATGAACCTCTCTAGGCTCTACATTCTCAGTGTCTTCTAGTTACAATAATATAAATTTCCTTCAGTTCTTTCTACCATACATAATTAATCTTTATAGAGATGCATATTAAAACCACAATAAAATCAATGAAATACCACTTTACACACACAAGAATGACTTAAATAAAAACAACTGACAAATATTCATGAGCATTTGGAGCAACCAGAACTCTCATTCATGCTGGCAGCAAAGTAAATGGTACAATCATTTTGGAAAGCATTGTAGCAAATCCTAAGGAAGTTAAAACTACATTTACCCTATGATTTGCCAATTCCAGTTCTTTTTTTTTTTTTTAAGATTTTATTTATTTATTTGACAGAAAGAAAGAGTGAGAGAGAGAGAGAGAAAATAAGCCAGGGGAGTGGCAGGCAGAGGAAGAAGCAGATTCCCCACTGAGCAGAAAGCCTAATGCAGGGCTCCATCCCAGAATCCTGGGATTGCAGGGCTTGAACCCAGGACCGTGGGATCATGACCTGAGCCTATGGCAGACACTTTACAGACTGAGCCACCCATCCAGCCCCCCCTTGGGAATCCCAGTTCTAAGTCTTTATTCAGAGCTATGAAAAAAAAATTGTAAGGACCTATTTTATATTTTTATATTTTAGCCAGAGGCTTCCCTGCTCCCCTTCCCCTAGGGGATTTACTTAAAAACAAGTCCCAGAAACCAGCCTCAGGTAACAAAGCCCAGATACAAGGGAGGGTCAGGCCAGGTGGAGACTTCCCATCAGTGGGGGGTTGCATACTGTCTCCCTAGCTACCAAGGAGTATGGGCCCCGCCTTTTGGGAGCCTTTTGGCGCCAATCCTAACCAAGGTGTGATAGGCTGGTTCAAATGTCTACTAGGGTAAATTGTAATTCACTTGGTCACCTAGCATCACTGTGGAGTTTCCTGTGTGTGTTACAATCTCATTGGCCACCTGTGCTTGGCCAGGCCCGACCACATGGCCTTTGCCCTTAAAAGCTAGTCTGTGAAACAGAGAAGGGTTGCCCTCTCTTGTAAGAGGTGCGTCCCTGAACGTTCGGTTAGATTCTTGATGCTTGGTGCAAAATAAAGCTTTGCTTGACTTTTGCTTTATATCAGTCTCGCTCCTTTAATCATGGACGTATTTTGGGGGCATAACAAAATATATATTAAAGACATGCACATGAGTATACTAGAAATAACACAAATATGTACCAACAAAAGGATGGATTAATTGTCACGTATTCAGTGGAATATAGGAATAAACTCCTGATACATACAACATGAATATATCTCTATAACATGTTGCATGAAAGAAGGGACACAAAACAGTATACACTATCTGATTTTACTTATAAGAATCCAAGAAAACGTGAAACTATAGCAATAGAAATCAGAATAATAGCTTCCTGTTGTGGGCAGGACATTTATTGGAAGTGGTCACAAAGGGCATTTTTACAATTATTATGGTGGGAGTTTTCAGATGGATGCCTTCAACTGTACTCTTAAATCTGTGTGTGTTGCGGTTTGTAAATCGTATCACCACAAAATAATTTGAACTACATTAGGATCCAGGTTTGCCTTTTGATATTCATTTGGCTCAATACGCGGGAAGGGAAAGCCCCTTCTCCTTCTGGCTCTAACTGATAGAACAGACCTAATAATCACTTGTTAACAGAGATCAAAATATTATCTTTAGCAACGTTTGAAAAGATGACCTCTTACCACTCCCCCTATATGCAGAGCTCTCAGGTAATGACCAGATTAGAGAATTTAGTTTCTAATTAATCCAGGATTCAGAAAAGCCTGGGAGAGCAATCCCTGAGTTACCTGCCCCAGAGCTCTAGACAAAAAATTGCCGACATAGCCAAGTTTCCCACCCCATTAGAAAGATGTTGCCTCAGGTTTTTAGAGCAAAGTGCTTAGAGCAAGGAAACTCACAGAAAGTGTGCCAGTGGGCTCTGCAAGATCAAAATGAAAAAGAATCAATTCCTTCCAGAAATAATAACCTTTAACACCATGACCCCACTTACTGAAAACGGAACCCAATAATTAACCTTTGGGAGATGGAGACTGAAAATGTCCATATCAATGTACCTCCTCCATTGAGGGTAAAGGGAAATGTCCTTCACGAGTGACAGAAGAGAATGTGCTTTTCCCACCAGTGCTGAATAGAATAATTCTGCTCACAATAGTGTATTTACACAATAAAAAAAAGTAATCAATAAAAATTGTGTTTTTAAAAACAAATTAATATGGTAGCATTTCTGTTTTCAAATAGTAATGTGTTTTCAAAACAACAACTGCAATACCAGTTACAAACAGTGTAAAAAGCAATCAATGTTTTATTAAATATGTATATATATATACATATACACACATATATGAAATATATTGCTTTGTATTTTATATACCTTGAAATATTAAGAACGGTCACCTATGGGGGTGTTATGCAATAACTTCATGGTCCTTTATATATTTTTGTATGTTTCAAATTGCTTATTATTTTCATTAATTTTTAAAATAAATCTAAAGGACAAATTACACATATATTTAAGATAATATATTTTTTACACCTATATTTAAGAGTAATATGAGTAGATTCCTTAGACTTCTGGAAAAAGTTTTGATCTTGTAGAATAATCCAACACAATTGTCATCATCATCATCATCCTAAAAAAGCAGTAGAATTGGACTAATCAGTCACTGGGAACTCAAAGACATCCCTCCCCAGAGAAGCAAGCAGCACATAAGAACAACACTGAGCACACACAGAGAAACATACTTTGCCACATAACATAAGTACTATGCGAGAGGTACAGACAAGAACAGTAGAAAGTGGTTAATAAATTCCAATTAGTTTTGTGGTGAAAATTTTCAAAAAAAAAAAAATTTCAGGGTCAACCATGCTTAACAAATGGTTAGACCTCTAATAGGAAGAGAAAACTTAAATCTTCAAAGCAAGCAAAATGTCATTTTAGACACTATCCCTCCTTGCCCCTGAACCCTGGTTGATGATGTGCCACTTCTAATGTGAACATGCTCAAGTGAAGAGATGGGAATGGACTCCAGCAGGAAGTGCAGCCATTTTGTGCCATGTTTTACACATTGAAATAGATAAGAAACACTAACAGACTTTGACAAATTAAAAGTCTTCACTGATATAAATAAATAATTAAAATCACTCTTGTTTGTGAATAGCTTGCCTTGAATTATTATTGCCAGTGACTCTTTATTATAAAAGTTAGTAGAAGTAATGAGAATATCTAGGGTCCCTGAAAAAAGACTGCTAACATAGCACAACAAAGGGAGGATTTAGGTGTTGGCCAAGAAAAAAAGGGAACAAGGAAATAAGAATGTAATTGAGGGTCAAATCAGTTGGTATAAACATAAACAAGTTTGAAAATGAATATCCTTTAAGTTACAGTTTAACAAGGAGAATGGATGGTGTAGGCAAGTCTGGGAGATTACGTTCTGCTATTTCAGTTCATCTAGAAAAGAATAGGTGCTTTAGGCCAGGGACTTGGAATTCTTGGTCAGTGTTAACAGAACATTCTTAAACTCTTAGAATAATGAAGGTGGCTATATTAACAGTTACTGTTTTTTGAGTGTTTACCAAGTTTCATTTACTGTGTTTGAAATGCTGCAAATTTTATCTCTAATTTTTACAACAGTCCTAAAAGAAAGGGGTCATTTTGTTCCCTTTGCAGAGGAGAGTATTGTGGCTCAATGAAGACACTCAATTTGTAGTGGAGAGAACAAGAAATGGAGCCCAGGTCTATCTCATTCCAGGATCCATTCATGACTAAATCACCGTTATTGCAGAAGAAAAAGAAGTGTCAACTTCTCTAAAGGAGGTATTTATATCCCTGTAGTTTAAGTGTAGAGAAAAATACTTTTGGAAGAATGTTGGAATAATTTTCATCTACTTTCACCCCATTTACCTTTTGATAATGTTTTTACATCTCCCAAGGAATGCTATTGATTTAGATTGTGTGCTGTTAATTTGTATGTTCTCCTCATTAGTTTCCTACAGGCATTTGGCTGTCTACAGATGTCAGGCCCCCAGGCTATGAAATTCACTAAGCAGATTGCTTTGAAATATTCTCCCTCCAAAGGCTTCTTGTTTAACTTTTGTAAATCTGCTCTGAGTTGCTTTCCTAACTTGACTTACACGGCTTATGTGTTTTTACACACCAGTTTTATTCAGTGAGTGAGCAAAGATAGTTTTGTAGAGTCCCCAAACTCAATCCTTCCCGTTATGCACGTGTTTTATCTTTGGCTGGTTTGCAGACATGGATAACCAGCAGTGTTGACAATCTGTGTATTCCCACTTGGGCACCACCATATTGGTAGCATAACATGGAGAGATTGTGTTTTTCATGCTAAATGAGAGAATTGTTGAGTCGTAATAGATATTTTATGCACTGTGAGCCTCTCGAAAGTTCTCTAATTTATTCAAATGCGTGAGCACACACACAATTCTCTGTCTTGGTTTTTTTCTCTGTCTCTGACGCATTGTCATTACAATGTTTGTTTTGCATTTTACATTTTTTTGCCCAAGATTAGAGGCTGTGGAGATGATAAAGTTCATTTTTTTGTGTGTAATCCATTTTGCTGTACAGTATCTCTCCAGCATAAAGCATTTTACGACCCATGGCTTTCATCTTCAAGTATACACAGCGATTCTGCTCTGAGTCTTACTCAATTGAGACATCTGTCTTTGCTAATACAGCAAGGGTATAATCCTTCAATAGTTTAGATTTGAGCTTCTTATTGGTAAAGTGCATACCTTCTTTGATTTGTCTTTGCAGAATCAAGCATGTCCATCTACTCCATGA
Source organism: Mellivora capensis (assembly GCA_004024625.1). Classification (NCBI taxonomy): domain Eukaryota; kingdom Metazoa; phylum Chordata; class Mammalia; order Carnivora; family Mustelidae; genus Mellivora; species Mellivora capensis. Next base: position 33,577 of record PISX010014474.1, read on the forward strand.
CCATTAAATGAGCATCTCCTCTGTGCCATACATTGTACTAAGTGCCATGTAGGCACAAATAAATAATATAGTCTCTATTTTTTTTAATTTTTTAATTTTTTTATAAACATATAATGTATTTTTATCCCCAGGGGGTACATGTCTGTGAATCACCAGGTTTACACACTTCACAGCACTAACCATAGCACATACCCTCCCCAATGTCCATTACCCCACCCCCCTATCCCGACCCCCCGACCCCCAGCAACCCTCAATTTGTTCTGTGAGATTAAAAGTCACTTATGGTTTGTCTCCCTCCCGATCCCATCTTGTTTCTTTTCTTCTTTTCCTACCCCCCAAACCCCCCATGTTGCATCTCCACTTCCTCATATCAGGGAGATCATATGATAGTTGTCTTTCTCCGATTGACTTATTTCAATAAGCATGATACCCTCTAGTTCCATCCACGTCGTTGCAAATGGCAAGATTTCATTTCTTTTGATGGCTGCATAGTATTCCATTGTGTATATATACCACATCTTCTTTATCCATTCATCTGTTGATGGACATAGTCTCTATTTTTAAGGAACAAACTTTTTATGGGAATGATGGTCAAGTAAGCTAACAAGTATAAGGCAGTGGGGCAGTGAAGTACAAAGGATTGGAGTATCACAAAGCAAGAAATGCTCAAATCTTCTCTGGTTTGGGTGATGATGAAATAAATTCCTATACAACATGCATCTGGGTTGTCTATACAGAGTCAGCAAACCCATAGAGAAAGAGAGGGTATTGCTGGTGAAGAATCAGCATGTACAAAGATAGGGAGTCTTGCAGTAACATTAGAAGTGCAGAGAAGTGCAAGCGGTTTGGATTCACAAAGAATAAAGGGCTGACTAAGGAATTCTAGAAGATAAGACTGAATGTCCATACAGATATCATTCTAAGAAGTTAACTTTTACACAGACGAGAGTTAAGCCAGCTAGGATATTTTTACAGATTGTGTGCATATACATCTTAACAATAATCAATAATTTAGAAAACAATCTGAACATCTTGTGCTTTTTCATATACAAATCACGATCATTTATGTGCATACTCATGCAAATATTGAATTATCCAGGTGAAAGCACTATAAACAAATACTACAAAATATGTAATACATTGTCAGGATGTTTCACCATTATTAATTTAATATATTCTAATATGAAAAATACTCAAGACTATCCCATTTACCTTCATATACATTCTGAATACTCTTAGCATTTAGAAAGATAATTTTCCCCCATTAACTGTGTACAATTGAATTTTTTTATGGATTTAAGACTTCAGTTTCTAAATTGAATAAATTGAAATTTTTTGCCTGACGTTTTGAAACTATACAGTGTTGTGGAATACTATTCTTTTTTTTTTTTAAGATTTTATTTATTTATTTGACAGAGATCACAAGCAGGCAGAGAGGAAGGCAGAGAGAGAGAGGAGGGAGCAGGCTCCGTGCTGAGCAGAGAGCCCAATGTGGGACTCGATCCCAGGACCGTGGGATCATAACCTGAGCCGAAGGCAGAGGCTCTAACTCACTAAGCCACACAGGCACCCTGGAATACTATTCTTTAATTGCTGCGGGCTTGTGACAAAAGTTAGAGGTTGAATCAACACCTAGCATGATCATTTGTCATAACCTACAGAGGACAATGATGGCCATGATGACACATGTGTGGTTGCCATATGAAGAGTGGTCCTCTGTAGCTGGCATGGAGTTCATGGTGAAGACTGGAGTCTTCAGATGGCCATGGAGGGTATGGTGGATTCACGAACCTGCTCTTAGCACTGAGTCTCCCATTGATATTCAAATCTCTCTTTGGTTTCTGAAGTGTGACATCAATGATACTAAAGTAGTTCATTGAATTTTATGTTTTCAGTTGTTTGTATTTAATATTTTGTTATTTGCTTTAATAACTGGGTAAGCCAGGGGCGCCTGGGTGGTTCGGTCTGTTAAACATCTGCCTTCGGCTCTGGTCATGTTCTCAAGGTCCCAGGATCGAGCCCTACCTCAGGCTTCCTGCTCAGTGGGGAGTCTGCTTCTCCCTCTCTCTTTCTGACCCTCCTCCCTTCTTGTTCATTTCCATCCCCCTCAAAAAAAAATAAAAAAGATTTTTTAAAAATTAGATAAGCCATATAAACATTAACAGTTTATGCCTCATTATTATTTATACATATTTAAGTAACACCAGTGAAATAGTTTTCCATCAAAATGGGATACGTAACAATTTTTTTTTAATTGTGCATCTGACACTCATGTTTTAAAAAGTGTAATAGGAAACCAGGCACCACAGATGGCTACTTCATTAGAGAGGCATCAAAGCTTCCTGGAAACTGGCACTTACTATGTGTAACAGACCCAGCTTCGTGTCTTTGCTCTCTAAATTCTTTGTGACCCTGAGTTACTAATCTGTTTCCACATCTTGAGAAGGGAGATGATCTCTGCTTTCTAAAAGTCAGTGAGATTCAATATGTAAAGTATCCAGCACACTACTTGTGCTTAATAATGTTGACCTCCCCTTTTATACACCTGAACATCTAATTTTGTCATCTAATTACATCAATACATACATCATGAAGTGGTGCAAGTGTGATAAAACATCTAGTTGTGTTCTTGTAAAGACAAACAGCAGCTGTTCCATTTACAGGAGCAGGGGGAGAATGATTAAGTTTTCCATTTTGAAACAAGGATCCCTTGAGGGACCTCTCAGTAATATTCCCGTAAGAAAAGTAGTCACACATTTTCCCAAGGAACAGGTGGGGCACCTGGGTGGCTCAGTGGGTTAAAGCCTCTGCCTTCAGCTCAGGTCATGATCCCAGGGTCCTGGGATCAAGCCCCGCATCAGGCTCCCTGCAGGGAGCCTGCTTCCGCCTCTCTGTCTGCCTCTCTGCCTACTTGTAATCTCCGTCTGTCAAATAAATAAAATCTTTAAAAAAAAAAAAAAAGACTTCGTTTTGGTGAGGTTTAGGTATCTATGTGGATGAGACTTAGAAAGGCTCTCTATCCTCCCATGTGTTGGAAAGCCGAGCTTTGGAAAGGGGATGAAGCAATTTCCACAAGGTTCCAGGCAACCTACTGGAAGGAAAGGTTCTATACACTAAAACCTCCCAGAGAGTCAGAATTAGGGAGAACCGGGCAAAGTGGACTAGGAGAATCTTCAGTCAACACAGATCATCCAGGATGAAAAAATTACCATGAGGAGAGAAAAAGAGAGTTATATTGACAACATTAGCTACCATTTATGTGAAATTTCTATATGTCAGATACAGTTCTAAATGCTTTGCATGTGTTAACTTTATTTAATCCTTATAAAAAATTGTGGCATGCATCTTTTTCCATTTTATAGGTGAGAATGTGGAGGCACACAGAAAGTTAGCTGACTAGTTAAAAGACACTGGCACAGCCAACATCTGAAGCCAGACCAATTGGCTTCAGAGCCTACCTTGTTAACTGCTGTGTGATTCTGCCTCTGGTGCGTCACACCAGAGAGTGAGCTTTTGGACTGAATAGACAAAGAGATAGTAAGAGTGTTCCTTGGTCCTCAAGACAATGAATTACAGACAATGTCCTAAGAAACATGTGGACTCTGAAAACCACATTATTGACAAGAGTGCTTTCCTTGTGTGGAAGCGAGTCCTTCAGTCCATGAAGCAGACCATGGGCTTATTTTCAAATTGATGGATTAAGAGTGAGCAGGGGTAGCTCCTGGCCATCCGCACACAAATGTGCACAGAGATCCTTAAGCATATTGGCTAGGGGCAGCATAGTTCCAGAGGGTCGGGTGAGCTTTTGGCAATTAAAGCACATGAGTCCTGAAACATGGTAGTTTGGTTAACTACTGCATTGACAGTATTATTCCCATCACCAAAAAGGAAAGTTCCACACCTAATTTATGCATATAGCATCATTTTACAAGCTGTGTATCACAACATAAATGTAGTATTCCCTCACTTATGCTTTTCCATATGTGTGGACATCTATATGGAACAAAAAAAAAAATTGAACATAGTATGAGTAAAATGTGGGGTCGGCAGAAAGAAAGGTTAATAAAATCAAACTTGGTATTAGAGAGAGGGAGACCCATTATGCTTCTGGTCCCTGTGTTGTTCTTTGGATCCTTGCTTGTCTCTTAGAATATGTCCCTCAACCTCTGTGGTCACCAAGTCATCTGAGGTGATGTTTCCTGAGTTGCGTGTCTTGTGACTCCTGCTTAAATGCAAATTACGCTGCATACACCTTTGAAGTCCATGTGCTGTGCCATAGCCCCTGGTCCTAAGGTCTGTGCCCGCTGTAGCCGGAGGCCCCCAGCAGTGAGCTGGTCCTAGGAGTCCTGGACTTCTCTGCTTCCTTCTCCTTTCTGGACTGGATTCTGGATTGCAGTTCTCTAGGAAGCTTCCCATGAACCCACCTTCATTTCCCTCAAGTTATTTCCAATCTTCCTTGTAGTCAGCAGTACGTGGTTAGTTTCCAAACCTCGCTGAGTACAAGGTTTCCCTCAAGGAGGTTGGACTTTCTCTAAATGAGCCCTGAGAAACAAGAACAAGACCTTCTCTAGGATTCCTTCAGAACTCATCAGTTGCCTTAAATCCACTTCTGGGGTTTTTAACCCTCAACGTTTAGAAGCTAGACCGCTCACATCTCGTGCCTTGTCCTCTAGCTTCTTCCCTTCGACTCCTCTTCTACTTCTCCTTCATTTAGGGCACGTCACCCTTTTTTCCAATCTGCCCTCATGGGCCTGTCATAACATTGTCATGGCTGTGGAACCAAAATGCAAATTCACAGAGAAGGGAGAAATATGTTGGAAAATATTCCAAGAATTTTAGGCCCATTATTCAAACATACTTAAGTGTCACTAAATTCCTCTTAAAACTATTCATTATAAGGCTATTTCTATGTTTTGCCAAAGCAAAAAGAAAGTAAGATCAGTCACCCAAATTGTTTGTTGCCAATATACTAAGTACCCAGTTGGTGCTAACCCTTGTTTCTATGGCCCCATCCAACACAAATCTCTACTTCTTGCCTGGTAGCTCTCATTGGTCAGATCAGTGGTGAGGGATGATGACCTTGCAGTCCTGTGCGTGATAATCTTTCATACTTGGACCAGTTCAACATTTTAACAGTTTGGAACATTGATGAAAGATGAAGGTGGGTATAGTGACAGTTTCTGATCTTTAATCTTCAATCTGCTGGCATTATTATGAAATTTAAGGATAAATGTATGCTGGATGAAAGCCCTAGTCCTTACAATTAATTGCATTAGAAGGAATTGATTGATCTCACTGAATATCATCTTTTTCATCAAGATTGGTTAGAGGAGGGCATATGTACATATATATGTGTATATGTATTTTTACCTGGAATATAGTATCTATCTATCTATATATATATACACATACAGTATATATTTATATATATTTAGTATATAGGTATATAGGTATATATTTAGTATTTAGTATACAGTATTTATATATATTTAGTATCTCATCTATAGGTATATATTTATTATATATAGGTAAAAATTTATATATATATATTTATATATATCAATATACATGATCTAAAACATAGCTAGGATACAACAGGAATTTACTCAAAGCTATTAGCTGAAACCTACTTGTAGAACAGAGGAGGATAAAGGACAAAGCAGGGAAGGAACAGAAGGAACCTGTTCTGCTTTGTGAAACCAAGAGTTCCAGCCAAGGAGACACCCAACTTGGTGTTTCACCTGATAGCCCCTTGCTAGATTTGTCTCCCCTGATAACCCCTTACATGAGTCAGTTTGAGCCAGATTAGAGCTGAGGACCTGTGCAGAAGCCCCCGTGAACTGAACTTTAGCTCATTATAATACTAAAATCTCCTCCTCTGGGCAGAATTTTTCCCAAATTTTTCAACATACAACATATACACTAGCATGTTGACATATGGCACATGTGCAATTGAACCAAAAGTGCCTTTTCCGGCTCCCTGCATTACCCTCTAGGACTGAATAGAAGCTGCCTGTACTTACCCCACAGGGAGACAGTACTTTGAGAACTATCTCCCTTCCTCCTTACTCACAAGAAGTAAATGAAAGTTCCTTGCTTTCACAGGCACCTGGGTAGCTCAAATGGTTAAAGGTCCAACCCTTGATTTTGGCTCAGGTCATGATCTCAGGGTCATGAACGAACCCAGCATCAGGCTCCAAGTCAGCCCTTAATGTAAGATCTGCTTGGGATTCTCTCTCTCCCTCTCCCTCTGCTCCTCCCCCTCTTGAGTGCACACGCTGTGTTTCTAAAATTAATAAATAAAATCTTTTTAATAAAAATGTTCTTTGCTTTCAACATTTCCTTGGGTTGTGTTCAGTTTGCTGCACCTGATTTGGTGAACCCCTTGACTTCAGTTATAGTATGTGCTCAATTAATTAATGGGAGCCTATAAAAAGAGCTTTTTATGATTCCTAAGGTATTGATCACAAAAGGCTAGTTTTCTACGTATCATTTTATAAGTTAGGATGGTTCCAGATGGAACCACAAGCAAAGCAAAGGACTGTCAAAGGGAACATTGTTTGTAATGTGTTGGGTGTACCATGATCAGGCTAGATGTAATGCAGCTCCCTTCTTGTCTCTCTAATATTAAATCACATCGGGAGAGTGAGTAGAGTTCAGTTCACAGGTAAGTTTCTGAAATAATTGCTTTTTATATTCTCAGTTGAATGAGAAATCATTTTGTATAATCAAATAAGACTTTGATAGTAGTCAGCATCAACCTTAGCCTTGGTTATGCTCTTAAAACCCTGTCACATACTTTCAGTGGGACAGAGCCATAGGGGATCTGTTTGCACAGTCCTTTTAAATTCTAATAAGTTTTTCTGAAGCACATTTCAAAATACCGGTAGTCCCTCCCTACTGCTTCAGCTCTAGCTCAGAGGCAAGTCTCCTCTTTCATCTTCAAACAACTTCAAAGTTTATTTTGGAAATAAGGGTTTCTTTTCCCAGGGAATTCAAAGAGCTTTTCCGCCTTCTGTGAGGGAAGGAGTGCATGGCTTTCAGGAACACATTTAAAAAGCCGCTGATGTCTTCTTAGTGCCTCCCTGATAGGCCTTGCTGACCTTCAAAAACATTCAATTTTCTTTACCTTTGTTTTTTTTGGCTGGCTTTGTTGGACTCCGAGGGAAGGTGCTTGGAGCCTAAGAGGCTGGCTTGCCTGAAATGACAAATTACCTAAGAAGTGCTGCCTTTTTTTTCTCTACCTATGGATTATTGCAAGATTTTAAAATTAATTTAAGGAAGGAAGGAAGTGGGGGGAGAGGGAGAGAGAGGGAGTAAGAAAGGAAAAAAGGAAGAGAGGGAAGAAGGAGGGAGGGAAAGGAAAGAAGGAGGGAGGGAAAGGAAAGAAGGAGGGAGGAAGGAAGGGAGGGAGGGTGGAAGGAAAGGGAAAAGGAAGGAAGGAAAGAAGGAAATGGGGAGGGGAGATAGGAAAGAACGAAGGAAGGAAAGGAAGGAAGGAAGAAAAAGAATGCACCCCTCGTTTTGTTTTCCCTTGGCTGATAACAATCAGAACGTTTTCATTTGGCGCCTGAGCTCTTTTTCCTGTCCTTGCGTTCAAACCCTCCGGACACAGCAGCCGGTCTGCACGGAAGTTGTCGCGTGCTCACCTGTGACCACGCCCCTCCGCGTCCCTACTCAGGTCCTAGGCTGGGCGGGGCGGGCGGCTGAGGCCGGTAACCCCCAGCTCAGCCACCGCGTCCACCTCCAGGTAAGACTTCCGCCACTTTTGTAACTGGCAACGACGTTTGAAGCTCTAAAGAGATGTGATTTGGACGCCTGGGTGGCTCAGTCAGTTAAGTCGCTGCCTTGGGCTCTGGTCATAATCCCAGAGTCCTGGGATCGAGTCCTGCATCAGGATCCTTGCTTGGCAGGGAGCCTGCTTCTCTCTCCACCTCTGCCTGCCACCCTGCCTGCTTGTGCGCGCGCTCTCTCTCTCTGACAAATAAATAAATAAAATCTTTAAAGATATGTGATTCACATTGGCATTGGCATTGAGGGTGATGAAGGAGAAGTGAGGTTAGAGATTTCCTTGGGGGGATTTTTCATACTGTGCAGAGTACTTTTGTCTCCATAATCTCTGTCATTTGCTGAAAACCTTGGGCCAGGAATGACCGCATCTAAAATGCCCTACCTCCTATTTTTGTGTGGCTGGTGTGTGTGTGTGTGTGTGTGTTTAAATATTTTATTTATTTATTTGATAGAGATCACAAGTAGGCAGAGAGGCAGGCAGAGAGAGAGGAGGAATCAGGCTCCATGCTGAGCAAAGAGCCTGATGTGAGGCTCCATCCCAGGACCCTGAGATCATGACCTGAGCCGAAGGCAGAGGCTTTAACCCACTGAGCCCCCCAGGTGCCCCTGTGTCTGTGTGTTTTTATAGGGCTTATTGTCATGCTTCACATGATGTATTTTTTGCTATTTTTTTATGAACGTGTCTTCTCTCTCCAAATGGATCTTCAGGGCTTTCAAGGCAAGGGTGTCTTTAATGACCCCTAGTGTTCCTTACATTTCCCTTTGCAGTGATCTCTACCTAGTAAGTGCTTGAAAATAATTAATGATTTTTTTTTTCTTAATTCAGGATGGATTGTAGATTTGTCATGAAATTCTGCTTCCAGAGGAAATCTGTGAAAATCAATGAGTGCACCCCCCTTCTTTTTTGTGAGATGATGAAATAAGACATTTTTCCAAATTTTCAGTTTTGTTTGGGGCCTATCTTTGGAATGGAAAAATATGAGAAGTCATTGAAAACTACTTCAAATAAAGGTAACATATTGCAAAATATAGAGATGAATTCCTTCATCTTTCTTCCTTCTTTTTTAAAATAGCCCAAATCTCACAATACCTAATATGAGAACTTCAGGAATCAATACTAAGTATAGTTAGAGTATTATCAGTCTGGCATTCAATTCATTAGTTTTCCTCTATTCAAGTTTGGGTTATTGGGAAATGGACTGATGTCTAATTATTTGATATAGGTATAGAATGTTAGAATTGAAAAGAGTTTTCAAAGTCCTATAGTTAAATTCCAGCATTTCCAGATGGAAAGTTGAGAGAGTTGCCCATAATCATACAATGACACAGTTCACATGGGACAAATCAGAAATATATATAGAAAGAGAGGGAAGGAGAGAGGGAGGGAAGGAAGGAAGGGAAGAGAGGCAACTTATATAAATGGAATCAGCCTTGATCAACATTTTCAAAAAGCAGTCTTCTGTGGCCAACAGCCGTGACTTTATCCTTAGGGAGCTAATTTTGTTTTTCACTCTTCTTATAAACTCACTGTGTTTGATGGATAGACTTTTGTTTTGGTAGGCCAGATTGGATTTAGGCCAGACTTTGAAGGAGGATGAAATTTCTTGAGAAATAACCAATGTGCCTTTCTTTCCCTATAACATGACCTAATGTTTCCAAGAACTGAATAGATCTGCCAACCACCCTAAACCTTGTTCCATGCAAACTTATAAACTTAAGTCTATATCCACACTCAAACTTTCAATGTATTCTGGTCTATATGTGTGTGTATTCAATTATATTGTATCCTGATCTTTCAGGACATTCAGTTTCTCTTATCTAAACTCTTATAAACTCTTTGGTATAGAGATATGTGTAAGACATGGTGATTAATGTTCTAAATAAATGAACTACCACACCTTGATAATTTTGAATCTGTAATGGTGATTTCCACTCAGCAGCAACCAAAGGGATGATTCTGGATGGAAGCATCGCAGCAACGTGCTGGGCCTCCAGAAGACCAGCATTCTCTCCTAAGTCTGTAATGCTTAAAAAATAATGTCTAGCGTACCTAATTTTGGCTCACCTCTCTTTCCATGATAATCTACAACCTGTATTTTAAGGACTATCACCTAAGAGCCTTGCTGTCATTTCTGGCTGACCTGTGAAGCTGATAGATATTTTGAATGCACTATAAGAAGATACCCTCAGTTCAAGGGACCAGTCCATCTACATCTCCACCCTCCTTCCAACCCCCAGACAATACCACAAGAGATCATACTGGGGAAGACTCAGGAGGAGTGAAGCAGGCGGTGTGTGCAACCTGCCCAGAAGCGTACTTCAGGTACTATGGTTCCAATGGACTACCATCCAGGTGGCAACATCTCTGACCCAGGAATAGAATCTGCAAAAAAGAAGCCAAAGGAGTCAAGAATTGTTCTACAAAAATGGACCAAAAGAGATATCAGTCCAGATTTTCCAAGGTGATCCATGCTAGATTTTCAAGTTTAAAAAAATTCACTTAGTATCTCTCTTCCAAGGGATGAGGAAACAATTAACATCATCATGAATTAAATCAATTATGGCACTCAAAAAAAAAAAAAAAAGCTATACCTTTGTTTCAAGAAATGGAAGAAGAGTTTGTTTTGAGATAACTCTCTGGATATACATCACAGCCTAGTCACAGATGCCATTAGGGGAGATGGGTCTGAAATGATCTTTGCTCATCTCCATTTTGCTAATAATCAACTTGAGGAAATGAATACATTTATAAGAATCAAGCCTTTCATTAAAAGAATGAATAAAAAACATGTACCCCTAGAAGAATCCTACACCTTGGACAGATCCATGACTGTTTTAGGCATCAATGATTCAAGCAAACCCTGCAGAGAAAGCCAATGCAATTTGGTTTTAAAATTTGGTGTGGAGTAATTAAACTTGGCTACTTGGTTTAGTCTGAACACTACGTCTGTAACTAGTTCCTACAAATAAGGATCTTGGGTTACGGAGAATTCCGGTGATGAAGTTTGCTAATACTTTTTAGGAACAAAGCCAATACTCCTTATCATTTATGTGTTGTTGCCTCCACTAGTGGGAAGGTGATGGCAGCTTGGAAGAAGATAAGAAAACAACAGGACTGATTCATGAAATTAAGACTGAATAGTACCCTCAAAAATAGCACAGAAATAAAAAACAGGAAGAGAGAGGTGTTTAAATCCCAAGTGGATGAATAAGAATAGACACTAGTGTGCCATCAGCATGGCAATGACATCCTTAACATCTGCTCCAAAAGTGTGGGCATTGATCCTTTGAAAAAGGCCAAGCACTGTTCAGCAGCTAAAAAGAAGATTCAAATCAATCAACTACCAATAATGAGTGTATTCAAAGAGAACACTGGAGGTATGGGATGAATGAATCAAAATGTCTCCAAGGACAGGGTTAAGCTTTCAGGCAAGATGTGGTACTCCAGCTTGATCAATTACATTATCAGTGTGACTCTCACCAATAATGGCAACTGCACAGACTCCTGTCAACGAGACCTGGATAGATCTAGCTTTCCCAGGGATGTTGCATGTGTCTATTTGTAATACAATATGGAGCTACTAAGACAAGAGAGCAGAGGGAGATATGCCCAAATAGAAGTTGAGATCAGATATAATAAGACATCTCACTGTATAAGTCCTCAAGTCAAGAAAACATGGTATGCCCTCATTCCTATGCACTCATACACTGGGTGTGAAAAATGTCAAATAGGTGTATAGATGCAAAATATTTCCAAGCATATCACAAAAATACTGTTAGAGATCATGCCAGCAACTTACATGCTGGAATTCCTGAGCATTCCATTAATATTATCATTTATTTTGTTATTGTGTGTTCCCAACAAAATACCATCTTTTGGTTCAACTCTAGTGGATTGAATTTGTTTATAAAAAGGCCAACTCTTTCCTTCCTTCCTTCCTTCCTTCCTTCCTTCCTTCCTTCCTTCCTCTTTCCCTTTCCTTTCTTTCTTTTCTTTCCTTCCTTTCTTTCTTTCTTTCTTTCTTTCTTTCTTTCTTTCTTTCTTTCTTTCTTTTGAAGATTTTACTTATGTATTCGACAGAGAGAGAGATAGCAGGAGAGGGGACAATGGGAGAGGGAGAAGCAGGCCTCCTGCTGAGCAGGGAACCCAATGTGGGGCTCCAAGCAGGACTGCTCGACATGGGGGGCTCAAAGCAGGGCTCGATCCCAGACCTGACCCAATGGCAGATGCTTAAATGACTGAGTTACCCAGGCACCCACTCCTTTCTTTTCCTTTACCTCCAATTAAACAACTCCAAATTTCTGTGATCTGTGTATTTTTAAATCATAGGAAATCCTAATGCCTTCTGTTGATGAAAAACTCTCCATGCATACTTTCAGATTTCTGAAAAGCCTAGGTTTTCTGAATAAAGAATACTTGTAAACTGAGTTAAAGGATTTGAATGGTAAACAGACCTCAGAATTTAGAAGGACTTAAAATACCTATCTTAGTGAAAGAAACTTAGCTGGAAAGCACTACTGAGACTCAGCTCCTTCTTTCTTAACTGCCACGTTCCAGTCAATTCTGTACTCTATGATGTCCAAGTCTTTCTCCGCAAGGCTGCATCTTACAACAAACTTCTAGTTCCAAGCCCAGTGAAGTAATGTATTTGTATGGTCTTGCTGTGTGATTAATATTTTATTTTGTTTTTTCCTCCACCTCTCCCTGCTTATGGTCTACTTCAGCTACATCACTGTTGATGCTTGGAGATCGTACTGTTAGCCCATTTATGCCCAGACCACAGCAACTTTGACAATAAATCTAAGTCTTAAAAACATGGGAATTTTCTAGTAATATTTTTTGTAAGACTAAAGGGTGGGAGAAATTCTAAATTGAGGGCAGAATTATCCCAGAATAATAGATCCTCTCTAGATAGATGGAATCTGAACCAATTCTCCCAGGAATATATCAGGATAGTTTTATTTTATGAGGTAAATGAGTCAGTCCTTTTCTTTTTTCCTTCCTTCTTCCCTCCCTCCCTCCCCCATCTCTTTCTCTCTTTCTTTTCTTTTTTCTTTTCTTTTCTTCCTATTTTTTCCTTTTCCTTCTTTCCTTCCTTCTTCCCTCCCTCCCTCTTTCCCTACCTCTTTCTCTTTCTCTCTTCCTCCCTCCCTTTCTTTCTTCCTTCCTTCCTTTCTCTCTCTCTCTCTCTTTCTTTCTTTCTCCAGAATGCACATCACAGATACAAAAGACAAAATTTGTGGAATGGAAAAATTCTGGTTAGACCAAAGAGGCTCAGAAAGGTACAGTGGACATCTTGGGAATGAAGACAAAGTCTAAGGGGCACTACCAGAGGAAACAATATAAAAAAAAAATATATATATATATGTATATACATATATATATATACACACACACACACACACACAGCAGAAAGTGTAGTTTTATCAAAACCTTATTATATGTCTACTATATTAGGCACTACCCAAGCCACCAGATATTGATAGGTATATAATTAGACCGGCAGGGTCAAGTCTTTATAATTTTTTTCTTTTTATTGAGGTATAATTCAATACAATAACATTCATTGTTTTAGGAGGTGAAATTTAGTGATTTTCTACATAGTAACAAGATTGGGTAACCATCAGCACCATGTAATTCCAGAATATTTTACCACCCCCCCAAAAAACTTCGCATCCATGTATAAGTACCATTTCTCTCTACTGCTCTCTACCACTAGGCCCTGGCAACTACTAATCTATTTTTAGTCTTTATAAAATTCTTATTCTAGACATGTCATGTAAGTAGAATCATACTATTTGTGGTTTTTTTTTCCTAGCTTTTTCTATTCATCATAATACTTTGAAGGTTCATTCATGTAGTGACATGAATTAGTACTTCATTCCTTTATATAGCTTAATAATCCCTTGTATGGATATATTACATTTTATTTATGCATTCATCAATGGATGGAATCTTTGGATTGCTTTTACTTTTTGGATATTATAAATAATACCGCTGTACACATCCTTGTGCAAGTTTTTGTGTAAACAGGTTTCAGTTCTCTGGAGTATATAACTAGTAGTAGAATTGTTCCTGTTGTATTGTAATTCTATGTTTAACATTTTGAGGAACTGCCAAACTGTGTGTCAAAATGCTTGCCATTTCACATTCTCAACAGCAGTGTATGAGAATTCTAATTTCTACACATTCTAGTCAACAGTGAGATATGAAGTGGTATCTCATTATTGTTTTGATTTGCATTTCCCTGATGTCTCATGATATTCAACACCTTTTCATCTGCTTATTGGCCATTTGCACATCATCTATGATTCAAATCATTGCCCATTTTTCAAATGGGTTAGTGCCCATTTACAGTTGATTTGTAAGAATTCTTTGAATGTTCTTGATATTGACCTTTATCAGATTATGATTTATGAATATTTTCTCTTACTCTGTGGGTTGTCTTTTCATTTTCTTGATAGTGCTCTTTGAATCACAAAAGTTTTAATTTTAATAAAGTCCAATTTATTTATTTGTCTTTGGTTGCTTGAGCTTTAGGCATCCTGTTGGAGAAACCACGGGTTAATCTAAGATCTCATAAAATTACCTTGTTTTGGGTTCATCAGGGGGTCTGATTATGAGAGTGTAGAGAAAAACAGCACAAAGACTATGAATTGTACAGTTTCAACATACTCTACCAGCCTCTCTAATCTTTGAACAGCCTCTAAAATAATATGCCTTTTCTTAACCAAATCATCAATATCACATCATGAGCCCAACTACTTTTAATTGTACATGTAAATCCCCAAGAGGATAGGATGAATGAAGGTTCTGTCTTAGGAAGTACAGAAGCTCCAAACTTCTCACAGCTCATGTGCATCAATTCTATATAATTGCTAAAATTTGCTTTTGGACTAAAATCCTTAGAGTCATACAAGGAAAGGCAGCCCTTTCAGTCATGGTACTTCTAGGTTGTTGACTTGGAAAAGACCTTATCTTGAACTTTGGACTGTGGGCACAGGAATGTTTGATTGGAAAGTGGTCTGATAGTATTTCTCTCTCAACCTCTTCTTTTCTAAGTGACAATTTTCAGGCAGCGGGTCAGAATGCAGGAGAGAGATGAATTCCATCATATAAACAAGTGGCAGTAGTGAAATCTGAAATTTGGTTTGTATCTTGGAGAGAATCAGCCTTTTTTTCCAGTTAGCTAGCAATCTGATGGGGTGAAGTAAAATGCTAGAAAAGAAGAGGCCATGCGTGATTGGTCTGGATATATATATATATATATATATTTTTTTTTTTTTTACAGATAAACATATGCTTTATTTTAACTTTCTGTGGTGAAAGAATATAGGTCCAGAATATATGGGATCACCTGGGCCAGTTGTAAATGATGTTTGAAATGAAAAATGCTCAGGGGCATGGCTCTGCAAACACTGTCATGCTAGGCCATTCAGAGCTGTGTTAAGCTTAAACAAAGCAGAAAGATCTAGGATTTTCAAGGCAAAAAGGACTGTTAGCAGGTATGCCTGTGGATATGAATGTGCTCGTGTAAACACACAGAGAATAAAAAACTTCTTAAAGATGATTTTTAAAATTTTCATTCACAGAAACAATTATTGGAATATATTTTCTTCCAGAATAGTTTCTTCCACACTTCTCATCATGATTTACTAAAAGCATAGGGAAAATATTGGTAGTTTCCAAGACCTAAAATATAGTTTTGATATATTGATTGACAAAAGAAACTAAAACTAAAACAAAAGTTAAACAAAAGGGTGCAATTGCGTAATGTTTATCTAAGTTAGTTGACAAGAAAGTAATGTTAATTCAGCCCAACGCAAGTTTCATAATGCAAGTTTCCTAAATGCAAGTTTGTGAAAAGTTTCCAGGTCACTTATGGTATGGCCCACTTGACCCTGTACATCAGGTTGGTTGGAAAGCATGCTGTGTAAGAGTAGGAATAGGTCATCAGGAGCCTGACAATTTCTGAGGCATGCCTATGCCTGACTTTGAAGCTAACTCCCAATCATCCCTTCCATCTAGGAGCTGAATTCTCCCAGTGGAGTGTCATTCTCAGTTGAAAATTGCACTAAGTCAAGTGTCTCTGGGGCAAAATTCTGCCATACCTCGAAAAGTGTTGGGCCATTCTCAGGATAGCCCAGAAGCCATTTCCTTTGTATATGATGGCTCCTTGAACTGTGTAATTTGAACAATGAATTCCCTGCATGGAACACTCTCTACAACTCCCATCAATTCCTAATTTATCCATAAAAGTCAATGATAGATAGTATTGCTCAGCAAATATTCTATCTACAGCTCTATATTTCTCAGCCCCTGCTATAGTTAGGAGAGGAACACGTGATTAGCTCTGGTCACTGGACAGTGAGAATAAGTATTTAGAAACTGGTATACCACCTCTATGCTTTCTCTTCCCTGGACCCTGAAAGCTGTATTTCACCAGGTGTAGCTACATGATGGCAGTCTCTACACTAATTCTGTGTGGATGTTAGATTTATAATGTTAGTTTTATAATGTGAGTGTGAAATAAGCTTTGTCAAGGTAGCCCCGTGAGATCTGGGGGTTAATGTGGGAATAGCCCACCTGCCTATTAAAATCTGAACAGTCATTTGCAGATACCTTGCATACAAATACATAAATTTGAAATACCATTTGAAGGTGGGGGAAGCTTATCCACTTGTCATTCATCTCAGTAATTGCATCTTTTAATAAAGGAAGTAGCCCAGCAAAGTACTGAGGGAGTTGTGACTTTGTTAAATTAATGTTTGCTAAGTAGAGCTTCAAAGAGTCAGATGGTGAGTCATGGTTCAACAAAAGACCGCAAGAGAATTGAAGTAGAGAAGTTTATTAGCGCAGTCTAGTTACTTCCTTGAAGAAGTGAGGCCTGTCCTGTGGGGGCACTTGGGGAGATCAAGGCAGGATGCAGGCAGGGAGAATGGCACAGCCCCAGGCATATATCTTTATTAGGGTCCCTGGATGGAGTGCTTTGAGGTTCCCAACTTAAGGCCAGATTAATGAATCCCAAACAAAAAGAGCAAGTTTTAATAATCCTCTTGATTATGGTAAATATATTGCAATCTGTATGTTATACATCAAATCATCACACTGTACACTTTAAATATGTACAATTGTATTTGTCAGTTACTCCTGCCACCACTGTGGTAGCTTGAAATCTTAGTATCTTTTGCTTTGTTCATATTATTCCCTTGGTCTGAAATTTTCTTTTCTTCTTGTTAAAATACTACTTATTAAGCAAGCACCAATTTAATATCATACCCTTTTTTAAAAGCTTTCTTAATTCCAGCTTTTTCTCCAGTCATATTTTAATATTTTTCTTGTGTGTTGTAGTTGGACTGTAGTCAAATCAGCGGCGTTTATGTGCTAACATGTGCAAGTCAGGGGTATACGTGTCCATTTACCTTGTGAACTACCTCAAAGCCAGAAAACTTTGTGTTAATGAGGAACTGCTATCTATTATTTATCTTTTTAAAATTTTTTTATTTTTTTATTTTTTATAAACATATAATGTATTTTTATCCCCAGGGGTACATGTCTGTGAATTGCCAGGTTTACAGAATTCACAGCACTCACCATAGCACATACCCTCCCCAATGTCTATTGCCACACCCCCCCTCCTGACCCCACTCCCCCTAGCAACCCTCAGTTTGTTTTGTGAGATTAAGAGTCACTTATGGTTTGTCTCCCTCCCGATCCCATCTTGTTTCCTTTCTTCTTTTCCTACCCCCCCAACCCCCCATGTTGCATCTCCACTTCCTCATATCAGGAAATCATATGATAGTTGTCTTTCTCTGATTGACTTATTTCACTAAGCATGATACCCTCTACTTCCATCCACATCATTGCAAATGGCAAGTTTTCATTTCTTTTGATGGCTGCATAGTATTCCATTGTGTATATATGCCACATCTTCTTTATCCATTCATCTGTTGATGGACATCTAGGTTCTTTCCATAGTTTGGCTATTGTAGACATTTGCTGCTATAAACATTCGAGTGCACGTGCCCCTTCGGATCACTGCATTTGTATCTTTAGGGTAAATACCCAGTAGTGCAATTGCTGGGTCATAGGGTAGTTCTATTTTCAACTTTTTGAGGAATCTCCATGCTGTTTTCTAGAGCGGTTGCACCAGCCTGCATTCCCACCAACAGTGTAGGAGGGTTCCCCTTTCTCCACATCCTCACCAGCATCTGTCATTTCCTGACTTGTTAATTTTAGCCATTCTGACTTGTGTGAGGTGATATCTCATTGTGGTTTTGATTTGTATTTCCCTGATGCCCAGTGATGTGGAACAATTTTTCATGTGTCTGTTGGCCATCTGGATATCTTCTTTGCAGAAATGTCTGTCATTGTCTTCTACCCATTTCTTGATTGGATTATTTGTTCTTTGGGTGTTGAGTTTGATAAGTTCTTTATAGATTGTGGACACTAGCCCTTTATCTGCTATGTCATTTGCAAATATCTTCTCCCATTCTGTCAGTTGTCTTTGGTTTTGTTGACTGTTTTCTTTGTTGTGCAAAAGCTTTTGATCTTGATGAAGTCCCAATAGTTCATTTTTGCCCTTGCTTCCCTTGCCTTTGGCGATGTTTCTAGGAAGAAGTTGCTGCCTCTGAAGTTAAACAGGTTGCTGCCTGTGTCGTCCTCAAGGATTTTGATGGATTCCTGTTTCACATTGAGGTCTTTCATCCATTTTGAGTCTATTTTTGTGTGTGGTTTAAGGAAATGGTCCAGTTTCATTCTTCTGCATGTGGCTGTCCAATTTTTCCAACACTATTTGTTGAAGAGACTGTCTTTTTTCAATTGGACATTCTGTCTTGCTTTGTGAAAGATTAGTTGAGCACAGAGTTGAGGGTCCATTTCTGGGTTCTCTATTCTGTTCCATTGATCTATGTGTCTGTTTTTGTGCCAGTACCATACTGTCTTGATGATGACAGCTTTGTAATAGAGCTTGAAGTCTGGAATTGTGATGCCGCCAACTTTGGTTTTCTTTTTCAACATTCCACTGGCTATTCGGGGTCCTTTCTGGTTCCATATAAATTTTAGGATTATTTATTCCATTTCTTTGAAAAAAATGATGGTATTTTTATAGGAATTGCATTAAATATGTAGACTGCTTTAGGTAGCATAGATATTTTCACAATATTTGTTCTTCCAATCCAGGAGCATGGAACATTTTTCCATTTCTTTGTGTCTTCTTCAATTTCTTTCATGAGTACTTTATAGTTTTCTGAGTACAGATTTCTAGCCTCTTTGGTTAGGTTTATTCCTAGGTATCATAGATTTGGGTGCAATTCTAAATGGGATGGACTCCTTAATTTCTCTTTCTTCTGTCTTGTTGTTGGTGTAGAGAAATGCAACTGATTTCTGTGCATTGATTTTATATCCTGACACTTTACTAAATTCCTGTACAAGTTCTAGCAGTTTTGGAGTGGAGTCTTTTGGGTTTTCCACATATAGTATCATATCATCTGCAAAGAGTGATAGTTTGACTTCTTCTTTGCCGA